>ML305144.1:0-100035 GCA_005239505.1 Nicotiana paniculata
ATATATATATATATACACACACACACAATAATAATAATAATATATGTGTATTGCACGTGTATTCTGTATGTTAATAAAAATATATATGAAATATAGAATAAGAATAAATCATGTGTATAGCAACTGATGTCAAGACAGATGCAACATTCGTTTAAAAATGTTATTACACTGGCGCAATAGGTAAATTTCAAGTAATCGGGTATCTTTTGAACCAACAAAGATGAAAGCTTTGGTATATTAGTTATAATGCTGTAATAACAAATATTTTATCATATGAGATAATAATATGTCACGTTGTTGTATCTAACCTTATACTTTATAAATAATTTTCTTGGTATTTGGTGTATAGTCGTATTAAAGACTTTATTAATAAAAATTTAGGTGTAAGTAAATAAAAAGGACTAGTTAGTGGCCATCTAGCTCGAGTATTAGACGAAGACATCAACAACAACCAACACTTCTTACTTAGTTTAGGATGTAAAATGTAAATCCGTCCTATTTTTTTTAGAACTAATACCCTCAAATCCACCTAAACTATATCATTTTTGTCAGTTTTCCATCTAAACTATCGAGTGTCCCGGAAAATCCCCTGAACTATATACCCCTTCGTATAACCCCCCCCCCCCCCATCGCTTATGTGGATTTTAGTATTAATTAAATTAATTACCCACGTGACATGTCACATGGCATATTTTATAATTTAATTAGGGTGTGTATCATATGCACTACAACTAATGCGATGGGTTTTTTTTATACGAGCGGTGATATAGTTTAGAAGATTTCTGAGGACACTCAATAGTTGAAGTGTTAAATTGACAAAAATAGGATAATTTAAGCGGGTTTAAGGGTATTAATGTAATACCCTTTAAGGATAGAGATTCGCTACAATTTAAATGTATTAATGTAATAATAACTTCAAAGCAAAAAAAAAAAAAAAAAAAAGAAGAAGTTAATCACGAACCTACAAAGAGAAATCCTCTAAGTGATTGGAATTTTAAACAGATTCAAAATTTTAAAAGCCATAACACAACAAATCATTATGATGCTGAAATCGAAATATTATGAGGCTACTTAATAATGTGCAATCAGCTGCTATTAGATTTGTAGAAAATTCAGATTTGTATTAGTAGAAGTAAAAGTTAATAACTTATAGCTATTAAAAGTACAATAAATATTATGCAGAATTTAGACATGCTAACAGTTTATCAGGATGAGTAACTGTGCCAAGTATGCAAGTATACTCTACATGCCATCATAAAATATATGTTATGAAACCAGTATGGACATGCACATAGTGCTCACAGCTCTCCCACAGTATTCCACTCAGTACTATATATGGCTCTCAGGCTCAGGGAAGTTCCATCCCAGAATATGCATAAACACCGGTGATCGTGGTCACTATGTACTGAGGAAAAAAGGTCAGTCCAGCCCCCACGGAGAAGATCCATCTGCGGAATATAACACTCGGACAGTTTTCATAACCAGGGAAGATCCATTCCTCTCATAAACAAAGCTTCGGACAAGATCCATGCCCAGGGAAGATCCATCCCTCATCACTTCGGACAAGATCCATGCCCAGGGAAGATCCATCCCGTAATATCTCTACGCTCACTGGGGGTGTAAAGACTCCGGAGGGGCCCTAGTGGACCAAGCGCCATATCAAGCCAACGAAGGCATGATTTAAATATCACTGCAGTGTGCAGTCCATTCTCATAACTGTCTCAATAACAAGCTCTCGGCCTCACTCAGTCATTACTTTTCAGTCTCACTCACATGGATCACAAATTCCTCCATCAACCCGAAATAATGATAAATATGCATGTAATTAACAATACTGAGACTGAGATATGAAATGATATGCTATAACAGGACTGAGTATATGACATCAAATAATCGCAACATGAGACAGCAATATACGACCACTCGGGTCTTATCTTTTCCGGCGTGAAGCCTAGCATTTATACTTAACATGATTTCTAACATGTTCATAATTACCACATTAATAGATGCACAAATATCATCACAGAATAATCACTAAGCAGGGCCATGGGATAAGTCATGCCACAAATACTCGGTGCACGCCCGCACGCCCGGTACTTGGCATGTGGGTCACCTCAACAATAGTCACAAATCATTTAGCTCGGGGTTTCGAACCCTCAGAACCAGGTTTGGAAACGTTACTTACCTCAAAACCGGCTAAAAACTATTCCGCAGTGCCTTTGCCTCTAAATTCCGGCCTCCGAGTGCTCCAAATCTACCAAGTTCAAATTTTTATCATCAAATTATGCTTAAGATGTGAATCCCAATCGAAAAATATCAATTTAGCTCAAAAATCCAAATTTAGTCAAAACCCGACCCTCGAGCCCACGTCCCGAAACTCAGAAATTTTTAAAGAAAAGTGTTCTTCGTCCTCCCACGATTCCGTACATATAAAGAACACCAAAATCGGAGTTCGTTTGACCTCTCAAATCGACCCCTAAAGGTCTCTTACTCTCAAGCCCTAAAACCCAAGTTTTCTACTGTTTTCCACGAATTTACACCATAATCCCGACCTTTGATGACATATAAACGAGTTTAGAGTCCAAAAATCTTACCTTGGTGAAGAACTATCGAATTTCCTCTTCAAAACCCTTCAAAAGCTTCAAACCCGAATGAAATATTGAGAAAGGTGGCTAAAATTCGCGAAGGTTGATTTTTATACCTTCTGTCCAGTGATTCTCGCACCTGCGATCACTTACTCGCACCGGCGGCTTCGCAGGTGCGATGCCCCTTCCGCACCTGCGATACACATTCCGCACCTGCGACATCACAGGTGCGACAAACCCCTCGCACTTGCGGACCATTCCCTACACATGAAAAACTCGCACCTGCGACCTTTCTCCCCGCTCCTGCATAACCGCACCCGCGACTCCCCTTCCGCAGGTGCGAAAACACCAGTAAACCAGCACTCAGCAGATTTCCCTAATGCCAAAAATGCCCGATAACCATCTGATATCACCCTCGGGACCCCAACCAAAGTTATCAACACATCGGATAACATCATTCAAACTTAGTTGCACTCTTAAAACACCAAAACTAAAATCAAAACACCAAATTTACATCAAATTCAAACCTAAGAACTTTGAAATTTCTAAAATCCAGCAATGATGCCGAAACCATCCAAAACCACTCCGATTAACCTGAAATTTTGCAAACATATCCAAAATGACATTACGAACCTGTTCCAACTTGCGCAATTCCATTCCGACCTCGATAGCCTATTTTCCACTGCCGACCGGAAATCGCCGAAAACTAACTTTCGCCAATTCAAGTCTAACTCTACACCGGACATCACAAAATTATTCCGGACACACTCCGAAGTCCCAAATCACCTAATGAAGCTATGCGAGTTATAGAATCCGCATTTCGAGGTCGTTTACCCATAAGTCAACTCTTAGTTGACTTTTCCCATTATTAGGCTATTTTTTTAAGGACTAAGTGGTTAAACTCTCACTACAACCATTCTGATTTCAAGCCTACCAACTCTAACGCATTAATAACATTATAACCAATCCATGACCAATCAAGAATAGTAATTATAATGTAGGTTTTTACGTAACGACGAACCGAGTCGTTACATTCTCCCCCTCTTAAACAAACATTCGTCCTCAAACGTGCCAAGGGTTGTTCCAAAAGCCATCAACCGTCGAATAAAATTACCATGCACACACCCAGGTCTCCATACCCCCAATAGGTACCACACACAACCGACACACGCGGTCCGTAACAACAACATCACCCACAAGGGTGATCACATAACATATGTAACAGCAGATTCACGGGCGTGTCCAGAGAATGGGCTAACTCATGATGAACATGCGAATATGAAAAAATGGAATCAATTAAAAAAACTTAAGCTTCTCATGACATACTGAAATAAATACATAGGGTTACGGCATCAGAAGCCACCTCATCCTGTCTGGCCGGGAATGCATAAAATCGGGCCTGATCACACCCAGATCGACCTCCCCCTCTTGGGCGACCAATAGCTGCCTGACCCCCACCTCTAGCTACCTAGGCGGGCGGTGCAACTACTGATTCTGAAACCGCGGGCTGACTCCTCTACTGATAAATACCTCTCGTAAGACGAGGTCAAAACCTCTTAATATGGCCCACATCTCCACACTCAAAGCAACCTCTCTCGTGGAATGGCACTGGGTACTGAAGGGAACCCCTAGCACCGGGAAAACCGCTGGAAGAGCCAGTCATAGATGAATTCTGAACCGATGGTGCCCAAGATGAACTATAAGCTGGCAAGGCATTAAAAAATGGTTGCGCCTGATGCAAACTATGAGGATCGTGACCAACCGATCCACCACGATAACCTGAGCGACTTGGCTGAGCCTGCCTGAATGGACGGCCTCCGCCGGGCTGAGGCTGCCCTCCTGAAGGAACCCCACCAAAACTTCCAGATCCTCAAGACCTCTTGGCCTCCCTCTCAATCCGCTCTTGGTGGCGTACTGACTCAATCTCTCTGTCAATGTCAACCACCTCCTCAAAAGAAGCGCCAGATACCCTCTCCCTAGTCAGAAAAACCCGAAGCTGATAAGTAATACCATCAACGAACCTCCTGATTCTCTCCCTATCTGTGGGAACTAGCCAGATAACATGACGGGCCAATTCAGAGAACCTCATCTCATACTGTGTCACGGTCATGTCCTCCTGGCGCAACTGCTTGAACTCCCTGTGCAGTTCCTCCCTGCGGGACTGTGGTATATACTTCTCCAGGAATAGAATGGAGAACTGACGCCAGGTAAGGGTGCTGCATCAGAAGGTCTATGCCTCTCATAGGCCTCCCACCAAGCAAGTGCAGCTCCTGAAAATTGGAATGTAGTAAATGGGACCCCACTAGCCTCCAGTATCCCTGTTGTTTAAGGATCCTCTGACACTTGTCCAAAAAACCCTGGGCGTCCTCGCCCTCAGTACCACTATAAATCGGAGGCTGGAGTCTGCTGAACCTCTCCAACCTCCGCTGCTCATCATCAGCTAAAGCTGGTACCACATAATCCTGGGCTGGGTTAACCGGCTGAACTGGGACTGTCCCAGGTGTCTGAAGCCCCTGGTTAACTTGCTCAGGTGTCCGGGCAGCTGGAGTCTGAATGCCTCCCCCGGCTTGAGAAGTAGCAGCAGTAGACATGGCGACGGCCTGTGCCAGGCTTGTGCACACTGTCAAAATCTGGGCTTGGGTCTCCATAAGACCCGGAATCACAATAGGCACTGCTGGTGCCTGAGTCTGCCCCGCTGGAATCTCAGCTGCGGGGACTTGCTCCTGGACAATGGGAGGGTCCACAGGTATTGCCCCGGCTGCTAAGCGGGCTGCACCCATCCCTCTGCCACAGCCTCGACCTCGGGCTGGTCCTATTGGGATCTGATCACCACTACCATTAGCACGAGTCCTCACCATCTGTGAGAGAATGAAAATAACAGAAGTTTAGTTTTAGAGTTCAACAGAGTCGCACGACAGAATTCAAAGAATGTGATATTTTTCCTAAAAGGTTCTGCAGCCTCTCGAAGATAAGTACAGAGGTCTCCGTACCGATCCGCAAGACTGTACTAAACCTGCTCATGGCTGGTGAGACCTATTTAACCTAGCGCTCTAATACCATCTTATCACGACCCAATTTCGGAGTCGTGATGGCGCCTGTCGTGGAACCAGGCAAGCCTCCTTATTTAACTAAGCTAAATTCAATTCCCAGTAAAAATGTGATTTTTAAATGAATTTATTAATAAAACTAAGAATCTGAAATTTAAAAACAATATTTGAAAACTAAATTTAAACCTCAAATCCCCGGATCTGGTGTCACTCAGTCATGATCCACTATAACATAAAGTAAAGAAAAGTATAAATGGACAACATTGTCTCAACATAAATGCAATAGGTGAAATAAATAAAGAGAAGGCGAGGTCGCGATCGCCAGTTGCTACCTCGACAACTCCACTAGAAACTCTGACTGTTGCTCAAAATCCGCTACCGAGTCCTGATGTACATGGATCTGCACACAAGGTGCAGGGGATAACGTGAGTACACCAACTCAGAAGTAACGAACCCAAACTATGGGCTGAGAGGTAGTGACAGAAAAAACCTCAATTTAGTTACAATAAATATTATGCAGAATTTAGACATGCTAACAGTTTATCAGGATGAGTAACTGTGCCAAGTATGCAAGTATACTCTACATGCCATCATAAAAAATATGTTATGAAACCAGTATGGACATGCACATAGTGCTCACAACTCTCCCACAGTAGTCCACTCAGTACTATATATGGCTCTCAGGCCCAGGGAAGTTCCATCCCGGAATATGCATAAACACCGGTGACCGTGGTCACTATGTACTGAGAAAAAAGGCCAGTCCAGCCCCCACGGAGAAGATCCATCTGCGGAATATAACACTCGGACAATTTCCATAACCAGGGAAGATCCATCCCTCTCATAAACAAAGCTTCGGACAAGATCCATGCCTAGGGAAGATCCATCCCTTATCACTTCGGACAAGATCCATCCCTTAATATCTCTGCGCTCACTGGGGGTGTAAAGACTCCGGAGGGGCCCTAGTGGCCCAAGCGCCATATCAAGCCAACGAAGGCATAATTTAAATATCGTTGCAGTGTGCAATCCATTCTCATAATTGTCTCAATAACAGGCTCTCGGCCTCACTCAGTCATTACTCTTCAGTCTTACTCACATGGATCACAAATGCCTCCATCAGCCCGAAACAATGATAAATATGCATGTAATTAACAATACTGAGACTGAGATATGAAATGATATGCTATAACAGGATTGAGTATATGACATCAAATAGTCGCAACATGAGACAGCAATATACGACCACTCGGGTCTTAGCTTTTCCGGCGTGAAGCCTAGCATTTATACTTAATATGATTTCTAACATGTTCACAATTACCACATTAATAGATGCACAAATATCATCACGGAATAATCACTAAGCGGGGACATGGGATAAGCCATGCCACAAATACTCGGTGCACGCCCGCACGCCCGGTACTTGGCATGTGCGTCACCTCAACAATAGTCATAAATCATTTAGCTCGGGGTTTCGAACCCTCAGAACCAGGTTTGGAAACGTTACTTACCTCAAAACCGGCTAAACACTATTTCGCAGTGCCTTTGCCTCTAAATTCCAACCTCCGAGTGCTCCAAATCTACCAAGTTCAAATTTTTATCATCAAATTATGCTTAAGGTGTGAATCCCAATCGAAAAATATCAATTTAGCTAAAAAACCCGACCCCGGTCCCACGTCCCGAAACTCAGAAATTTTTACAGGAAAGTGTTCTTCGTCCTCCCACGATTCCGTACATATAAAGAACACCAAAATCGGAGTTCGTTTGACCTCTCAAATCGACCCCTAAAGGTCTCTTACTCTCAAGCCCTAAAACCCAAATTTTCTACTGTTTTTCCACGAATTTACACCATAATCCCGACCTTTGATGACATATAAACGAGTTTAGAGTCCAAAAATCTTACCTTGGTGAAGAACTATCGAATTTCCTCTTCAAAACCCTTCAAAAGCTTCAAACCCGGATGAAATATTGAGAAAGGTGGCTAAAATTCGCGAAGGTTGGTTTTTATACCTTTTGTCCAGTGATTCTCGCACCTGCGATCACTTACTCGCACCGGCGGCTTCGCAGGTGCGATGCCCCTTCCGCACCTGCGATCTCCCATGACCTGTGATACACATTCCGCACCTGCGACATCGCAGGTGCGACAAACCCCTCGCACCTGCGGACCATTCCCTACACATGCAAAACTCGCACCTGCGACCTTTCTCCCCGCTCCTGCGTTACCGCAGCTGCGACTCCCCTTCCGCAGGTGCAAAAACACCAGCAAACTAGCACTCAACAGATTTCCCTAAGGCCAAAAATGCCCGATAACCACTCGGTATCAATCCCGAGCCCCTCGGGACCCCAACCAAAGTTATCAACACATCCGATAACATCATTCAAACTTAGTTGCACTCTTAAAACACCAAAACTAAAATCAAACAAATTTACATCAAATTCAAGACTAAGAACTTTGAAATTTCTAAAATCCATCAATGATGCCGAAACCATCCAAAACCACTCCGATTAGCCTGAAATTTTGCAGACATATCCAAAATGACTTTACAAACCTGTTCCAACTTTCGGAATTCCATTCCGACCTCGATAGCCTATTTTCCACTGCCGACCGGAAATCACCGAAAACTAAATTTCGCCAATTCAAGCCTAACTCTACACCAGACATCACAAAATTATTCCGGACACACTCCGAAGTCCCAAATCACCTAACGAAGCTATTGGAGTTATACAATCCGCATTCCGAGGTCGTTTACCCATAAGTCAACTCTCTGTTGACTTTTCCCATTATAATGTTATTTTTTTAAGGATTAAGTGGCTAAACTCTCACTACAACCATTCTGATTTCAAGCCTACCAACTCTAACGCATCAATAACAGTATAACCAACCCATAAACAGTCAAGAATAGTAATTATAATGTAGGTTTTTACGTAACGACGGACCGGGTCATTACACACGTCATGTCCTGCCTAATCACCTCACCCTAATACTTCTTAGGCCGCCCTTTGCCTCTTCTCGTACCTGCCAAAGTCAACTGCTCACACCTCCTAACTGGTGCCTCTAGGCTTCTCCTCCGTACGTGTCTGAACCATTTAAGTCGCGTTTCCCGCATCTTGTCATCCACGGGAGCCACGCCCACCCTCTCCCGAATATCTTCATTCCTAATCCTATCCAACCTAGTGTGTCCACACATCCATCTCAACATCCTCATTTCTGTTACTTCCATCTTCTGGATATGTGAAATTTTGACTGGCTAACACTCAACTCCATACAACATGGCTAGTCTAACCACCGCTCTATAGAACTTACCTTTGAGTTTCGGTGGCACATTCTTGTTACACAGAACTCCAGACGCTAACTTCCATTTCATCCACCCCACTCCAATATGGTGCGTAACATCCCCGTCGATCTCTCCATCTCCCTGGATAATTGACCCTAAGTACTTAAAACTTTATCTCTTGAGGATGACCTGTGAGTCAAGCCTGACTTCCACATCCGTTTCTCCCGTCATGTCGCTGAACTTACATTCCACATATTCCGTCTTAGCCCTACTCAACTTGAAACCTTTAGAATCCAGGGCCTGCCTCCATACCTCCAATCTCCCATTAACGCCGCCTCGCGTCTCATCAATCAGAACTATATCATCAGCGAACAACATACACCATGGCACCTCTCCTTGGATATGGTGTGTTAGTGTGTCCATCGCCAGAGCAAATAAGAACGGGCTGAGCGCAGATCCTTGGTGTAACCCCATAACCATCGGAAAAGGCTCTGAGTCACCTCCCACAGTCCTAACCCGAGTCATAGCTCTATCATACATATCCTTTATCACTCTAATGTAAGCCACCGACACACATTTCACCTCCAGACACCTCCAAAGGACGTCCCTAGGGACCTTGTCATACGCCTTCTCTAGGTCAATAAACGCCATATGCAGATCCCTCTTCCTATCCCTGTATAGTTCCATCAACCTCCTGATAAGGTGGATAGCTTCCGTAGTAGAACGACCCGGTACGAACCCGAATTGGTTTTTCGATATAGACACCGTCCTCCTTATCCTCCCTTCCACCACCCTCTCCCAAACTTTCATGGTATGACTTAGTAACTTGATACCCCTATAGTTGTTACAATTCTGGATATCCCCTTTGTTCTTGTACACCGGAACCATTGTACTCCACCGTCACTCATCAGGCATCCACTTTGTCCTGAAGATAACATTAACAACTCGGTCAACCATTCCAAGCCTGCTTTACCTACCAGAGTAATCGAAAATATCAAGCTCGGATAGCAAATATATCTGAGATAAGCCATATAATAAAAATATCAAACTGGAAATAGAGAGATTATGATTTTTCATATCCATATTTAGATAGACTTCTAGAAGCATTAGCCTTTGATTATATTGATTATTGGATGAATAATGAGTGACATGTTAGAAGTTATTATGCGCATTAAAAATGATACTTCTACTTTATTTTATGTCCGTTATGTATTTTCTCAAAGAACCATGTATGGAAGTTTCAAAAAATTATGCAAATAATAAAGTTGTTTTGCCATAGCGAAGCAATGTCGACATCTCAAAAAATTACCCTGCATATGTATAAGAAAAGAATCATAAATTTTTAAAAACCAAAACACCACGGACAACAACCTTGGAACTAAATTGCACACAAAAGAATTTTAACATGAGTTATTGAATACGCCGATAGTTTTAAAAAGTTTGGTATTATTAGATCATCCAAAAGATATATAGGTAACACTCCATAAAAATGAGATTTTGTAACCTAATAAAAGTGATCTAATTTTAAAAAATTATTTGATACAATACTTCGTATAAGTTAAAACTCTTTTAACATTTTGTTTAATGGTTCTTCAAAAGGTTTGAACTTGTGACGTTCTTTTTAATCTTTACCATCTGTGTACTTAGAGAAGAAACTTTTGATGTGAGAAAAATTAATGTTGATTGCCTTTTAACTTTTTCCTAACGGTTAAACAATCCATGAATGCAACATATTAAAATTACTATCGAACTAATACATTCAAGCATAAACAAATTGTAATTCTGCATGAAGCGTTATTATAGTGTTGCATGACATACCTGTTATAATAGTAGAAATTTTCAAAACCTAAGGGGAGCAGTGCATATCCCTGGAATTAAAGCAACACCAACTAAAGTTTATTTCTCAATAAAAGTAACAATCCACGAGTAGGAAAACTAATTTTTTCTTAACTCAGCGTTTAATACTTATAAAATCTAAGATGCAAATATTTGGTTTTCAACGAAGGGAATATACACACACATCATAGCCTCTACTTTGCTAGAAAATAGAGTTCGCACGGTGAATACATGTTCACGCATAAAAATAATTTCTTTATCTTGGCATTCCCAATTTTTTCAAGTTAATATTATCTAAACCATGAAATATAAACCATAGATAAAATACCATGAATTATCAAAAATTAAAAACACGATGCAAAAATTAAAAAACGATATTCGCCGAAACCAAATATACAAGGTCTACATATAGCATAGAACTTAGGAAACCACACGAATTGCAGTAAAACCAACGAATATATAATCAAATTTATAGAATTACAATGTCTAATATCAAGTATAATTAAACCAATTTAAAGTTAGATAAAGCAATGCAGTTGATAACTTGATAAGCAATAAAGTTGTGGGCATTGTGGCTAACTCAAATTTACATTCATTGTTCTTTTATAGATGTATTTTTCTAACCTAAGTAGAATTTTATTTAGATATACTAGTAAGAACTTAATTTCAAATAAGGAAAAGTTACTTAATTGGAATGTATTATGGTTATTTTACCTAGTTTAAATAAGTATGAATTTAGGAAGGAAATTTTATTTTGATTTGAAAGTTCTTAATATTAGGAAATTATGAAGTGACGATTCAATTCAATATGTTCTTCGAGCATACCAAACACTTACAAGAAGCTTGGTATATCACCACCCCACCTTGATATTTACAAAAATTCTAAAATAAGATATATTGTTATACCAAGAGCCTTGGATATGTGCCACATGTCTCCTCCGTCAAAGAAGGGGTATATGTATATGTATTCGAATAGTAAGACGGCAGGGAGTTTTATGGTCCAATAGTATAACGGGGGACAACTTTAAACAATTTATCATAGTAGAGGGACAAATTAGACCCTTTTCCGTTAAAAATATTCATGAATAATTTGTGTAGTCTAGTACCTTAATCATTCACATCAGTAGTAATTTCTGAAAATAGTGAAGCAAGACGAACAACAAGTGATTTAAATAAAAAGAAATTGGAGATTTTGAATTACTTAACAAATCAAGGGGCAATCTTTAAAAATTTGCTGATAGTAGAGATAAATTTGATAGGAAAGTATAACAGTAGAAATAAATTTAACCGTATAATATAACGAAGGTTAAATATAGACAACATCCTAGAGTGGAGGTGTATATTTGGCCCTTACCCATATGAAATTGATGAATAAAAATAGTTAGAGTTTGCCTTCTACTAGGAAAGACAAGTTAGCCTATGTCACTGTCAAGGCACACCTTATCGGGTTCTTATTCTTGGCGTGTTTGGCCATTTGCCTTTCTTTCGTTACACACTATTCCCTTTTTACAGTAAAGAAGAGTAACGCTACCAAGTTCCAAGTACCAACTAATGATAGGATAAATAAGTTCTACCATTCTTAATTAGGAGTCTCGGATTCGAATTTTAATTGTAATAAAAAATTTACTCGCAAGTACTTTAATTTTCTCTTAAATGGACCTTATGGATACAAATTCGGATTAGCCAAGACTTCAATACAGATCGAAATACTTGTGAAAAACCTAAAGGGGAGAAAAAAAAGGAAAAGAAGAGGATGAATAATGCTTGGACAAGGAGAACGTTATCGTCCTTCAATGAAGTTTTCCATAAGGACTTCACCTCAAAATGTTGCTAAATGATCCACACACAAAATAAAGAAGATAATTACTTCTTCTTTTTCTTCCTTTAACCAAAACGACAAAATTGGAAATATATCCGTGAGATATACAAAACATGGACAAGTCACTCTTATTATTCAAGCTATGTGCATAGGTGATGGATTTAACAATAGTATAGAGAATTGTATTAGAGTGAATTGCATATTTCCTTTCAAATTTATTTAAGTGCTTAATCTATGAATCACAAACATATTTTCCTCTTTCTATAAACTTATTACTATGTGGATATTACTATATATTAGAAGTGGGAGTTGGATGGTACGAAAACAACTATGAATTGTTGTACTAGATTCAACGTCAGTTGTACCATGTAGTTGGCCCATTTCATCAAAATGAGTACATGATTGTTTGTCTACTATACCCTTGACCTACACAATTTAATTAATTCTCCTTCGGGGATATAACACTCTGGCACCTTGTAGCTGATCAAATAGGTCGTCAATGCATTGCGATGGATACCTGTGCTTCACTGTAACCCTGTACAACTGTCAATAATCAATACACATGCTCATAGAACCATTATTCTTCTTTACAAACAAGATTGGAGCACCCCAAGGTGATACACTAGGCCAAATGAAACTCTTATCAAGCAACTCTTGCAACTACTCCTTTAACTCCTTCAACTCCGTTGGGTCATACAGTATGATGGAATAGAAATGGGCTGAATGACAACAAATCAATACCAAAATTGATATCCCTATCGGGTGGCATGCCCCGAAAATTCGCCGGAAATACATTTGGATAGTCCTTCACTACCGAAGCTGACTCAACAGTAGGAGTATCAACACCGACATCTCTCACAAAGGCTAGATATGCCTCACACCCCTTCCCAACCACCCGATGTACCTTAAGGAAAGACACTACCCTACTAGGAACATAATACAAGGTACCCCTCCACTCCAACCGCGAGAAAAATGGCATAGCTAGCCAACGTCACCATCTTAGCGTGACAATCAAGAATAATATGATAAGGTGACAACCAGTCCAGGACCAAGATAACATCAAATCTACCATACTGAGCAACAATACATCAACTCTAGTCTCAAAACCACCAAGAACAACTAAACACGACCGATACACACAGTCAACAATAATGGAATCCCTTACAAGCATAGACACATAGACATGAGAACTCAAAGAATCATGGGATATACCCAAATATGGAGCAAAGTAAGATGATACATAGGAATAAGTGGATCCTGGATCAAATAAAACTGATGCATCTCTATCAAAAACCGGAACAATACCTGTGATGACTGAGTCGGATGCAACCGCCTCCGTCATAGTCTGAAGAGCATAACATCTGGCTTGGCATCCCCTCTAGAGCGACCCCTACCCATCTGACCTCCACCTCTAGCTGGCTGTGCAGGTGGAGTGGCAACTGGTGCGGTAACCACGACCTGAGAAATCTGGGGACCCTGTGGAATATGTGGAGCCTGAGTAGTCTGTGGAGGGGCAACCCTCGTGAGTCTAGGGCAGTCCCTCACCATATCACGAGTATCACCACACTCAAAACAAGCTCTTGGAGGACGTGGATGCTGAGACTGGCTCGAGCTTAGTCGACTGGATTGATCGTTGGAAGCACCCTGTACAGGAGGTGTACTAGACAATGGCAGTGCATAATGGGTGACCTGAGACCTGGGAGTAGCCGTAATACCACTGGAAGTTGGAAGTGTTGAATGAACAGGACGGCTCGCATAGCCTCTACCATGATGGGCTGCAATTGGGCACAAGCACCACTATATGTGCTAGAATCTCGAGGCCTCTTGGCCTCCTTCTCCTCTCTCTCCCGGACCCACATACCCTCTAATCTTCGAGCTATCTCCACCACCTGCTGGTATGGGGTATCAGTCTCCAACTCTCGAGCCATGCTGAATCTAATATTGTGGTTGAGCCCCTCGATAAATCGACGGACTCGCTCTCTGACTGTTGAGACTAAAGCTGGTGCATGTCTGGACAACTCGCTGAACCTGACAGCATACTCTGACACGGTATATCACCTTGGCACAACTGCTCAAACTTTGCATTCCATGCATCCCAAAGACTCTGGGGAACAAACTCTCTCATGAACATCTCTGAGAACTGAGCCCATGTGAGTGAAGATGCCTCGATTGGGATACCCAACTCGTACGCTCGCCACCACTGATAAGCCTCTCCCTTAAGATAGAATGTAGTGGCAACCCTACTCGACTCCACAATACCCATAGTATAGAGGATGCAGTGGTACTCCTCAAGAAAACCATATGCGTCCTCTGAAGCTAAACCGTTAAAAGCAGGAGGGTGGTACTTTTTGTACCTCTCGAGCCTGAGCTGCTCCCCATTATATGTTGTTGCCTTAACCTCGGGTTGAACTGGGATAACCAGCTGCACTAGTATGACCTATGGGACCTGGTCAACCTGGACCCGCTGCTTTGGGGTTCGGGCTGCGGGAGTCTGTGCTCCTCCCCCAGTATGAGATGTGGCCGGTGCAAGCAGGATCAACTGTGCCTGGGCTAGAGTACCAAAGATGCTCAAGAACTAGGCGAGAGTCTCCTGAAGTGCAGGGGTAGTAACATGCATCTCAGGTGCCTGCCCTCCAACTGGAGCTACTGATGACTCCTCTGTAGCAGTTCGAGCGGGTGTTCTGGATGCACCATGTGACCGTTCTCGGCCTCTGCCCCAGCCCCGGCCTCTCGCGGCTCTAACATGGGGAGAGGGTGTCTGATCATCAGATCCAGTTGTGCGTGTCCTCACCATCTGTGCGAGAATAGAAAAATAGAGATTTAGACTTTCGAAGTCAAAAAATTTGCACGATAAGGAATCAAAGAAGTTAATCCTTTCTAACAGCTTCATAACCTCCCGAAGATAAGTACAGATGTCTCCGTACCGATCCGCGAGACTCTACTAAACATGCTTGTGACTCGTAACACATATGAACTAGAGCTCTGATGCCAACTTGTCACGATCCTAATTTCATTCTGTAGGATGTCGTAATGGCAACTAGTCTCTAAGACTAGGTAAACATAACATACATGCAATAGTAACTGAGAGTTTATAAAGAACCTTCAAATAACTAAACCACTATCATATAAAGAAACTCCATAACTCAACAGAAAATCACTTCCCAAAATTCGGAGAATACAAGTCACAAGTTATATAAGATTGTATTGAACATCCCTATACATCAGTGTCTATAAAAAGATAAGAAAAGAAAAGAATCTAAATAAAGGGTGACTTTGAGGCCTGCGGACGCCGCAGGTATACCTTAGAGTCTCCGAACTGGGCTCGTTTCGCTGGTGCCTGGACTGGTAGGAGGTACCTGGATCTGCACAAAAAGATGTGCAGAAGCGTAACATGAGTACACCACAACTGTACCCAGTAAGTGCTAGGCCTAACCCCGGTAGAGTAGTGACGAGGTTAGGTCAAGGCCCTACTGGAATAAATAAAAAACTGGACAAGTATATAATAATGAAATAATGATATCCATAGAAATGAGACAATAAATAAATACACCAATATTAGCTACACCGAACTAAGGAAAATAATGCATCACGGAAGGAAAACAAGGAATGCTATGACACAAATTAAGAAACAATGCACAAGTGAAGTAATAATAAAGTATCAACAAGAATCACTACCGAGGTACCGCCTCGATCTCAAATCACAAATTTCACAGTCTTTCCTTATATTACCGCGGGGGCCTTACATTTAGTTTTGAAAGTCAATTTTCCGAAAATAGCATCCCGCGGTTTAGCCCACCTTATCACACCGTGTGGCTTCAAGTAGTTCCTCTACTAGCAACATGCGTATCAAGCCCACCTTATCTCACCACATGCGTTTCAACCCCAAGCCTTATACTACCACATGCGTATCAATATCACAATGTATCACAAATCATACCTCAAGTGCTCAATCACAACTTGCCAAAGAAATCAGCGATATGGTATTTTCACAATAATTAGGCCATGGCTTAACCACAATATGCACAAGAGTTTCACAATAACTACTGGAAGTGAATAATTTAAGAAGAATAGTATCCCACAACTTTAAAACATGCCTCAATGTAAATCACGGCCTTTATAACTCAATACCAATTCCAACAACAAGATATTCCAAAAATAACAACTTCAAGTAAAGAACTCAACGGTTAAATAATGAATAAGGAATAAAGGGAAAAAAACTTCAACTAAACATGTAAAGGCAATTAACAAGTAAGAGATAAGACAATGGTGATGATTATAACATGTTAAGGTAACTCAATTAAGGCATGACAGGAATCTACATAGCTAAAACCGTCAAAATTTTCATATTTAGCCCGTGTATACGCTCATCACCTTGCGTACATGGCTTTCATTTATCACAATTAACGCAAACCAACACCAATCGTAAAGGGTAATTTCCCTACACAAAGTTAGGCAAGACACTTACCTCAAAACATGCTAACTCAATCCACTAGTAAGCCATTCCCTCAATTATACAACTCTGAACGGCTCGAATATAGCCAAAAAAACTTCATATCATAAATATAAACTACAAGAAGCTATTTGGAACAGCAAAGTTACGATCTTTACAAAGAAACAAAAAGTCAACTCGAAAATCAACCCGATCCTGCGTCTCGGAGCCCAACTAAAATTATAAAATCAGAACATTCATTCAACAACGAGTCTAACCATACAAGAATTACTTAAATTCGATCTCAAATCATCTTTCAAATCCCCAAAATATGGCCTAAGAAGTTTTTATATTTTTTCCCAAATTTCCAACTCAATCACTAATTAAATGATGAAAATAACAATGGATTCTTGTAATATAACCAAAACCGTGTTAGAATCACTTACCCCAATGAATTTCTTGAAAAACTCACAAAAAATAGCCATAAACCGAGCTCTCTAGGTCCAAAATGAAAAATGAGATGAAACCCTCAATTTGAAAATTTAACACTGCTGCCCAGTCGTCCGATATCGCGATCGTGGACAAAGACTCGTAATCGCGTGAAACCAGTAGTGAATACAATGAACAAGATTCCTCCACCCACGCGACCGCGTCCAATGTCACGCGAATATGATGCTCAAGCGTGGCTCAGCCCCCAGCCTCACCTTCCTTATACACGAACGCAATATACACCACGTGTTCGCAATGAACTAGCCCAGCAAACTTCGGAATCACGTCCTCACCTTTGTGAATGGGAAGGGAAAAATCCCAGCAGCCCCTGAAGACTCTATGCGATCGTGAGAGAACCTTTGCGAACGCGTAGAAAGAAACTAGAACAGAAGAAAACCAGCAACTTTAGCAATAATGACCAAGTCCAATTTGATTCCGGATTCAATACGAATCACACCTGGGGCCCATGGGACCCCGCCCGAATATATCAACAAGTTCCAAAACACCTTACAACCTACTCGAGTCCAAAAATAACATAAAAAAACATCGATTCTACGAATCACAACCCCATTCAAGCCTATTGAAACTATGAACTTCCGAATTCCAAAACTAATGTCAATTCATACCAAAGCAACTCCGATTGACTTTAAATTTTTCACACAAGTCATAAATGATATGCTAGACCTATTCCCACTTTCAGAATCGAAATCAATCCTGATATCAATAAAGTTAACCCTCGGTCAAACTTTGTAATCTTCCAAACGTTCAACTTTCTAACTCTCGCCAATTCAAGATGAAACGACCTACAGACCTCCAAATCAATATTCGGACACGCTCCTAAGTATAAAATCATCATACTGAGATATTGGAACCATCAAAACTTCATTCCGGAATTCTATACAAAAAAGTCAGACTACGGTCAACTCTTTCAACTTAAGGCTCTAACTTAGGGACTATGTGTCCTATTTCACTCACAAACACACCCGAAAACAAAGTCAAACAACCCAGCAAGTCACATAACCATAATACAACATATAGGAGGTAAAAAATAGGGGATCATGGCTAAAGCTGGGTCGTTATAATGGGAGCCCTTCGTATCGAGACCCATGAAAGGTCAACAATATGTTCATCATCGAGCATAATAAAGCGACGCTCCCCCGACCTAGAACGAGTTCTAAAACCTCGAGAAATATGGTAAATGGTTACATACAAAGGATAGAGGGTCGTGATATTCGTACCTAACAGGATATCACGGTATAGATCTCGCTGGATGTCCGTTACGAATCAGTAATTAAAGAAAAAAGGAAGATTTTTATCCTTTTTAGACTTGTACTAGGGATGAAACTCTCCTTATATATAAAGGGGAAGTTTTTCTTTTATAAAACACACTGTAACACGCGAATCAAAGCAATACATATTGATTTTTGCTTTCTAGCTACCGCAAAAGTTCTTATTTAATTGTCATGTTCTTCATTCACAACTAGGCTCGAATCAAAGGTCCAATCGAGGGCAAAATTACTGTTTAATCTAGGTTTGGGAAAGGCCATAACATTACAACTGGTTTGATCGTTTATTTTGTCTTTAACTTGTTTATCTAATATTATTGATCATTTGTGTTAAATCAATCCACATATCCTTAGAACCACGTATAAATTTAATTGTTATTTGGTTTCAACATAAACAACCTTTACAAATCTTTTGGATATGATCGAAGGCTGGTTTCATTGTAGTTATTTGGTTTCACCAAGAATTCCCCTACGATTCAATTTTTTTTTATTATAGTTTTTCATCTGGTATTCTGTGACCACATTGCGGACCTACTAAATTCAGGTTCGTGTCAGGAAGTCTTGCATTGGGAGGTAAATCGTTTCTTCCCAAAGATGACTCCATATTCAGCTCAAACCTGAGATCTCTAATCAAGGATGAATGAGTATTTATCACTTCACCGTAACTTATATGGCTTTAATGCTCTTTATTTTACTTTGCTTCTCATAGTGACTTTTGACCGACCCCTTTTCACCTATGCCTATGTTTATCGCAAATTTAGAAGCAAAAAAAAATTAGTTGATAAGATTGATCTTGAAAAGATTTATTTCCTTTTTTGTTCATATAGCTTTCTGCAAGTAAAGTTTTCTTTTGCCACCAAGATTTTTCTACCGTCATAATATTCCAAGAATCCTCTCTATAAGAAAACCCACCTTTAGCATTACACTTCTCACATCCCCAAAAGGTTCATATTTAGCCTTTTGCCTTTTGCGTGTGAATTAGGGATTATTGAGCATTCTATGTTTTGAGTAATGCACTTTTCGTATGCTAATTATTACTCCATCCGTTTCAATTTAATGAAATAACTTGACTCGGCACAAAATTTAAGAAAAAGAAGAAGACTTTTAAAACTTGAGGTCTTAAAGGGTTAAGGGGTAAAAACTTTATGGGGTCATGAAATTTGTGTGGTTATAAAATTATAAAAATAACACGGGCTAGCCAGTTTGGACCGCTAATTGAAAAATAGCCAGCGTTTGCAAAGTCATTAAAAAATAGCCACTATTTTATTGCAACATGAAAAGTTCCAGCATAATATACTGGAGATTAGTGCACCTGTGTATGAACTTTCAGCATATTTATGTTGGAACTCCAACACACAGAAAGTTCCAACATAATATACTGGAGATTGGAGCACCTGTGTATGAACTTCCAGCATAATATGCTAGACCAATATATTATGCTGGAACTCCATTATATTATATTGAAAGTTCACATGTAAAAAATTCGAACTCCAGTATATTATGCTGGAATATTTTTCGGATTTTGAACAGTGTTTTCGTTCAGATTTATCTTTGCATGAAAAGTGGCTAAATTTCGATTACTTTTGAAACTGTAACTAATTTTCAACGGAAAAAGGGTCAAATATATCCTTGTACTATTGAAAAAGGTTTTAAAATACCATCCGTTATACTATTTGGCCATCTCAGCTCTTACCATTATATTATCACTCACATATACCCCTCAATTGAACGGATTACCACATATCCACACAAAATTAAAATGATCTATCCCTTTTTTTACCCGCTTCATTTAACCTCTATCCATAACCTGACCCATAACACTTTGAAAGTTGTTAAAAGCTCAAGCAAGAACATCTATTTTTAATGAGATCAACCAATCATGCAGAAACTGTATACTTCCAGAATAGTTGTTTCCACTAAGATTCAATATGCTTAAATTGGTCAAACCCATTAATTCCTCGGGCAAGCTTTCACAGAGACCATTTCCTCCAAAGTTAAAATTTTCAAGATTAGTCAAATTTCTAAACTATAAGGACTGGAGATAAATCTTAAAGCTTCTAAGATCACCTAAAAATATAGAAATATCCCCGTTATTCGATTCCCTTCAAGATCAAGAACCTTCAAGTTACTGCAGTTCGTAATCTCAAATGGAAGTTCACCTCCAAATAAACTATTCTACATCTCATATTCTCCAACCTCCACAAATTCCCAATAACACTCGGGACTTCATCAGTGAACAAATTCCACGACAAATCCAAGGACGTTAATGCCGAATTATTCATCAAAATCAAAGTAAATTCACCTTTCATTTGATTATGTTGAAGATCCAAAATTTGCAAGGAACTAAAACAATTAGACTCCTCTTTTTTAATAATTTTAGTGAACTCATTAAACCCAACTGAACAATCCTAAGAGAAGGGAGTATAAATTAAAATATTGCAGAACAATGAAGCTGGCAGCATGTACTATTAAGATTATTTGAACTCTTGTGTTATTAGTGTTTTACCAAAAAAAATGTTAGACCCTTTTTTCAAACTGATTAATGAGAAAATAGAGGGTGAATCCTAGTTAAATATAATAACTACTAGATCCGAAGTTTAGATATATTGATAAATTAGGGTCGTGTCCGATATTAATGAATGCCAACCAAAAATGTTCAATGATTGTCAATGAATGTAGCAATGAAAGTATGCAATAAATATAGATAATGGAAATAAATGTAATAAGAAGGAATTTGTCACCCAAATGTTAGATGACTTGGATAATTCTCCTTTCTGACAATAATGTGAGATAATAGAAAACGATGGTGGACAAGGAATTCTTGGATCAAGACAAGCTTTTATAAATTCTTTATAGTCAACCCTTTACAATTTCTTATCAGAAAAGTGAAGATCCACTTTTTGCTCCTTATCTCTTCCTATTTATAGAGGATATTACTAAGAAATCCTAAAAAGTACAATTGAATGAATATTCCTTCTCACTATTCTAAAAAGTATTCTAACCGTTGTTGTTATCCGTTCTCTACACGACCTCGGCGCTAGTCCTTATTTAGGCAACTCCTCACCACTGAGCCGTGGTCGGCTTCGACCTCAACCACATCTCATCCATTTGCATTCATTAAGTTCAGCCCAAATTTTGACCAATACAGTTAGTCCCTCCGCTTGTTGAGATCGTCCTCTTGGATGTTCTCGATGAGCGAATTCTGTCTGCAACCGGTCAAAGGAAATTTGGTCGTGATGACTGAATCGAACCGGCCGAGGTTGAACTGGTGATGTTCGCCTACAGGGCCATGGTAGAGGAGAGCCTGCACGGACTGTTGAAGTTTGCTCATCATTAGCGGTCGGGAGATATAGATTCGTTCCTGTGGAAGACGATGAGTCTGGGGCCGACATCGACCCTGAGGAGGTACGGTTCTTTGAGGAGAGGGTTACTCACGTGGAGATAAGGACAGAGGGTCCTACTCGGCACATATTCATCCCCATGAACTATAACCTCTTTGGTCAACTCATAACGGGCGGTGCCGTCCTTTTCTCCTTTGTGTGCGGAAGCCGAGAATAGGACGTTGCAGACGCTAAGAGATGCAGACCTGTCTCTGGGTATATCGGGCATGGCCTTGCGAGTAAGTTTTCACTTCTTTCCCGCTAAGTTTATCCATTTCATATGTGCTGTTTATTCTTACTGGCTTGCCTTCCTTTGTGTGTTAGACTCTTATCTTGGAGATTGAGTGTGACCAGCGAGAAGAGTAGAGGACGGCTCTATTTAAAGTATGGAATCTAAGTATAGAGAGTATCGCTCCAAGCACCTAATACTGGTCAAAATTATTAGCGTGGATGGGCAGTTTCAGGCATATCGGGATGAGATCAAGCAGAAGGACGAGAAGCTGAAGGAAAAAGATGAGGAAATTATGAGGGCCATCGGCCGATGCAGCGTGTTGGAAGGGACGCTTAGGTCCAAGGAGGATGAACTTGAGGTGAGTAAGGGGGTGATGGCTGAAAATGCGGACCTCCAGGCGTAGGTGGAGTCCCTAAAGGTCGAGCTAGAGAAAAGTGAAGCTAGGGTCGTCAACTTGAGGATGAAGTCAAGCGCTAGGCGCGAAAAACTGAGCCTAGCTGAGAAGATCAAGATGGCCGTCGTGGCGAAAACGAAAGCTCTAGGCGGTACCCTACGTGTTTGTAGGTCTGAGCGAGCTAGTGAAGTGGATAATTCGGCGCTCAAGGTGGCAAGGTTGGAAGAACGGATTGAGGGTTTGGAGGCAGAACTGTCTGGGCTAAATGAGGAGGTCGTCACCTTGAGGGTCGAGAGGGAGAAACAGCAGGCCCAGCAGTCTACTTCTCGTACTTCTGCCAATCCTAGTGTGTCACAGGAGTTGTACGAGATGTGGGTTCACGCTGAGGCCTAACTTGACGTATATAGGTATTTGAAGGCGGCCAGAAAAGTTTCTGAGGTAGAGTTTGGGGATGTTTGTGTCAAGGCACGCGCAGCTCGTGAAGCCTGCAGTTACGACCCTGGTACGCCCGGCGGGGATGATGATGTAGACGCCTTGGATGGGCTCTTGGTATGATGATGACTATGCCGGTGATGCTGATGGGAATGATGCGGCGTGAAGCCTTTATACTTGGGTTTTTTTTTTCTTTGCTATTTTTTGTAGAGGCGTCTCTCAAGCCCTTTGTAAAATGTATGGAGTTGAACAATTGAAATGGAACAATTGTCTTTTTGCCGTGTATTTTCGGATTTTCTTTTCTTTTTCCTTTGGTGTCTTCTTTTGTGAGTAAGTCCCTGTCTTTCAGTCAATTGGGTGTAAAGTTGATTTGGACGAAGTGTAGATTGATTCGAACGAGGTCAAATATAGATCGGTTCGAGGTCCAATGTGGACTTGAGAATAATTCGAGCGAGGTCAAATCTAAGTTGATTCGAGCGAGGTCGAATGTAAGTTTATTCAAGCGAGGCCGAATGTAAGTTGATTCGAGCGAGGTCGAATGTAAGCTGATTCGAGGGAGGTTGAATGTAAGCTGATTCGAGTGAGGTCGAATGTAAGCTGATTCGAGCGAGGTCAAATGTAAGCTGATTCGAGCGAGGTCGAATGTAAGTTGATTCGAGCGAGTTCGAATGTAAGTTAATTCGAGCGAGGTCGAATGTAAGTTAATTCGAGCGAGGTCGAATGTAAGTTGATTCGAACGAGGTCGAACGTAAGTTCTCTGTGTTGGTGTGATTGTGCAAATACGGTGGAATTGTGTAAGAATGCCGCATACTGCTTTGTTTATTCATTCATTGGAGAATATTACATGTTTCTGTTTTCCCCATACATACATTTGAGAAGTCCCAGTCTATCTAGTCCCTTCATCGCTCGGCCTGGAGAAGTAGTCGATAGGCGGAGCGGTGAATTCAACACCTAAACTTCGAGACACCCTCTTCATCGCCTCATTAAAAACCTCCCCGATAAAACTCAATTGGGACAAAACTCGGGTGAGGGAAAAAGAGTACGACTTGGAGGATGTCTATCTTCAGAAGTTGAAGTATTTAAGGTGCGTGACGTTCCAATTGTTTGGAAGTAGCTTTCCCTCCATTATTTCTAGTTGGAATGACCCTTTGTTTGTTACCGCCGTGATTTTGTATGGCCCGTCCCAATTGGTTCCTAGTTTACCTTCCCTTGGGTCTTTGCTCGCTTGTGTTTTGGACTTGAGTACATAGCCTCCGACGTTGAGTGGCCTTACTTTGGCCTTTTTGTTGTAGTACCGTTCTGCTTGCTGTTTTGAGCTATCATTCTTATGTAGGCCATGTCTCTTCACTCATCTTCTTCGTCGAGGTCTTGCTTTCTAGTTTTGTTGTTGCTTGGTCCCCTCTCGTTGGAGTATCTCAAACTTGGTTCTCCGTCTTCGACTGGCAGTCCCATAGACTAGTGAATATGGCGTTTCTCATGTGCTTGTTTTTGGCATTGTGCGGTATGCCCATATCACTTTTGGTAGTAGTTCCGGCCACAGTCCCTTGGTGTCCTCGAGCTTCTTCTTTATGATGTTCAGTATTGTTTTGTTGGAGGATTCTGCTTGACTGTTGCCTGCAAGATGATATAGCGTGGAGAGTATTCGCTTGATGTGCCATTTCTCGAAGAATTCGGCGGTATTTTTCCCCGTGAACTGGGGTCCGTTGTCACAAAATATTTCTTTGGGGATGTCGAAGCAACATATGATGTTCCTCCATATGAATGTGATAGCTTCTTGTTCGCGTATTTGGGTGAATGCACCTGCTTCTATATATTTTGAAAAGTAGTCAGTTAAAACCAAGAGAAATCGGACATTACCTCGTCCCATTGGAAGTGGTCCAACTATGTCCATTCCCCATTTGATGAACGGCCACGGCGATGTGACTGAGTGGAGGTGCTCGCCCACTTGGTGGATCATTGGGGCGTATTTCTGGCACTGCTTGCACTTTCTGACGAAGTCGGCAGCTTCATTTTTCATGGTGGGCCAATAATAGCCTGCTCGTATGAGGCATCTGACGGGGGCTCAATTTCCAATATGGGATCCATAGTGGCCTTCATGTACTTCCTCGAGGACGCGTCTGGTTTGGTTTGGTCCTAGGCATTTCGCCAAGGGGCCGCCAAACGTTCTTTTGTACAAGCCGTGGTTGATGATGTTGTATCTGACCTCCTGCATTCGAAGCTTCTTGGCTTCTTTTTTGTCTAATGGGAGCACTCCCTCCTGCAACTATGACATAATACGGTTGCGCCAGTCCTAAATTAAGTTTATAGTGTGTACCTCAATTTGGTCTATTGACGAATGGAAGAGGGTGACCACGTTTTCCTTTCCGCTTATGTTCTTGGTGGTTGCTGCTAATTTGGCGAGACCGTCCGCCTCGATGTTTTGTGCTCGAGGTATCTGGTCGAGTTGACATTCGTCGAACTCAGGCAGTAGCTTATGAATTTTTGCCTGATACTTTTGTAGCCTCTGTTCTTTGATTTGGAAAGTCCGCGTGACTTGTTGACGACGAGTTGTGAGTAACATCGGAGGATGACTCGTCGTGGTCCATTCTTGAGATCTAGTCTTAGTCCTGCAATTACGACCTCGTACTCAGCCTCATTCTTAGTCATATCGGGACACTGTATGGACTGGCGGATGACTTCGCCTGTCGGGACTTCGAGTACGAGTCCCAGTCCAGATCCTGACGCGTTGGATCTTCGAGTATGTATCGAAGGCTTCCCTCAGGTGGTTGATGTGGTCTTATTTTCTTTTTGATTTGACCAACATATAGTCTATATAAACTTCCATTATTTTGCTGAGTTGGTCTTTGAACATCTTGGTGACCAGCCTTTGATAAGTCTCCCCTTCATTCTTCAACTCGAACGACATGACTCTGCAGCAGTATGTCCCTTGGTGGGTGATGAAAGTGGTCTTTTCCTGGTCCTCCTCCTCCATGAGGATTTGGTTGTAGCCTGAGTAGGCGCCCAAGAAACTTAATAACTCGTGCCCCTTTGTTGCGTCGATGAGTTGATCGATGTGAGGCAACGAAAATGAGTCTTTTGGGAAGGCTTTGTTTAGGTCCGTGAAATCCACGCACATGCGCCATTTCCCGTTTTTCTTTTTCACCATGACCATGTTGGTGACCATTGGGGGTACTTTGACTCTCGGATGGACCAGTTGGCGAGCAATTTTTCTACCTCTTCGCGAACGGACTCGTTGATTGCAGCGTTGAACTTTCTTCTGATTTGTCGTACCTGTTGGTAGAGTGGATCGACGTTCAGCTTGTGTGTAGCAATGTCTTTCGGGATACTTGGCATATCTGCATGGGAGAAATCAAATAGATCGGTGTTGTCAATTAAAAATTTATGAAATTTACCTGGTTCTGAGAGTTTGTGGCCGATGTAAGCCTTTTTGTTGTGGTCGCTGCTATCTAGTTGGACGTGATCGAGGTCTTCTACATTTGACCCTGTGGCTTCCAAGACGTCGGGGTCCTTGATGACATCTTTTTGTTCGTCGAGTTCAGGTCGCAACTTCGGTAATTGCTATGCTCCCGAGCCCTCTCCTTTTAATTGTTGAGTGTATGTGAAATCTTGGGTGATGCAGTAGCATTCTTGGGTTGTGCGATGTTCATCGCGGATGCTGAATATTCTCCGGGGGTAGGAAACTTGATGACCTAATATAAGCTGGACGGAATGGCCCTCATGGCGTGTATCCAGGGTCTTCCTATGATGGCGTTGTGGTCTGTGTCCTGGTTCATGACATGGAATGTTGTTTCGAGGGTGCCGCCCCCGGCCAGAACGGGAAACATTATCTCTCTTGAGGTTCATTCAACTGCATTGTTAAAATCTATTAGTGTTATGCAGTATGGTACTATCTTGTCCTCTAGTCTCATTTGTGTGATAACTCGGGGGTGGATAATACACGCGCCGCTCCCGTCGTCTACCATGATTCTTTTTACATCAGTATCTGAAATACATAAAGTAATGACAAGAGATTCGAAGTGAGGAAAGGTCAAACCGTGGGTATCTGACTTATCGAATACGATATTATCTTCGAGGTCATCATGCCATTCATGGGTGATCGACCACTTCAGTTTCTGTGTGGTGGTAAACTTCACGTGGTTGATTACTGCTTCATCACCTCTTTCGATGATCATTTGGATGGTGTGGGCGGGGGAGAGTGTCTTTGGAGGGCCTTGATGTTGTTCTCGTCCGCGACCGAAATTGGCTCTTCCTCGATCGCTCATCAGCTCCCTTAAATGTCCTCGTTGAAGCATGTTCACCACCTCTTGATGTAGGGCTATGAAGTCCTCAGTATTATGGCCCCGCTCCTGATGGAACTCACAGAGGGCATTCGACTTTCTGGAATTTGGGTCAGACTTCATCTTTTGCGGCCACTTCACCTTAGGGCCGAGCTTCTCTAAGGCGTACACTATTTTTGAAGGGGAAACACAAAAAATGTGAGCAGATAAAAGTGGAGGCATACCTCTTTCATTTCGGTGAGTCCCAGTGAGTGTCCTGGACGGCTTTTCAGTTTCGCGGGGAGGCAGCGGGATGGCCGTTCTAACATATGGTTGGTGCCTTTATCGATTGAGGCGTAGACTTGAATGATCTCTTCAGTTGTCATTACGACGGTCTTTCCTTGACTCCGTTTGGACTGACGTTAGCCGTTGAGTTGGACCGTTGAGGTTCTCTTCGTCTTCTCTTACCTCGGCATAGTAGGCGTTATGAATTTCTTCCCAGGTGGTGGGAGGGTATTTCATGAGTCTGCTTAACAACTTTCTGGTCGCCCTCGACCCGTTCCTGTTTAACCCATTTTGGAAGGCTGCTACTGCCATCCCTTCTGATACGTTTGGCAAGCTCATTCTTACCCTATTGAACCGAACGAGGAAGTTCTTGAGTCCCTCGCCAGGCGATTGTCTGACGGAGAATATGTCATTCACACTAGCCTCTGATTTTTTGGCCCCAGCGTGGGCGATGACAAACTTTTCGGCCATTTCCTCGAGCGTCATTATAAAACGTGTTGGTAATTATGAGTACCATGTTAGGGCTCCCCCTGTTAGGGTTTCTCTGAACTTCTTCAGCAGCACCGACAGTACTGCTCTTTCGAGAGGTTGTTGCCTTTTACCGTCGTGATGTAATAATGATATGGTCTTCAGAGTCTGTTGTGCCGACATATATCTTCAAATATGGTGGCATTTTGAAGGTTTTGGGTATGGCAAGTGGGGCTGCCTCCTCGCTGTAAGGCTGTTCAACGAACCGGCCGACTTCCCATTTTGGTAGAAGTCCTTTATTCTCGTTCTCCAATTCTACCATTTTTTTTAAGAATGGATGCGAGCGCGTCATTACCTGCATCAACAACGGTGTGAGTGTTACCTGTTGGGAGAGGAATGTGTTGCTCGTTGATGGTTGCGGTGGTGTTCGCTCGTGCGGTGCTCCTACTCGCCCCTTGAGCGGGTTTGTCGAGTATGTTGCTTAGAGTACTTGTCAACCACGCCTCTAATAGTTTCTTCCCTGCTGGTGGCGCTTCCTCAGTTGTGGACGTGGAGACTCCCCTCTCGTGTGAAGCGGTTACACTCCCATGAGGGGGAGGTGAGTCACTTTTCCTTGGTGAGGCACTCGGCATCACCTTCTCCTCGTCTTCTTTGTCAACCTCGTTGATTGTGCTTAGGAGGTTGGTAGTGACATCCATTACTGCTTTCAGTTTTTCATCTCCTTTTCCTGCCATTGTTAGCTCGTGCAAACAGGAAAAAGATGGTTGTTTTTTTTAAGATCTAGAAGAAACTAAAATTTTAACTAGAATCTCTCCACAGACGGCGCCAAATTGTTTTACCCAAAAAAGTGTTGGACCCTTTTTGTCAAACTGACTAATGAAAAAATAGAGGGTGAATCCTAGTTAAATATAATAACTATTAGATCTGAAGTTTAGATATATTGATGAAGTAATACCGTGTCCGATATTAATGAATGCCAACTAAAAATGTTAAATGATTGTCAATGAATGTAGCAATGAAAGTATTCAATAAATGTAGATAATGACAATAAATGTAATAATAAGGAATTTGTCACCCAAATGTTAGATGACTTGGATAATTCTCCTTTCTGACAACAACGTGAGATAATAGAAAACGAAGGGGGACAGGGAATCCTTAGATCTTGTGAATAAAAGATGTATATTAAGCAATGGAATCAGTGGACAAGACAAGCTTTTGTATATTCTTTATAGTCAACCCTTTACAATGTGTTCTTATTAGAAAAGTTAAGATCCCCTTTTTGCTCCTTATCTCTTCCTATTTATAGGGGATATTCCTAAGAAACCCTAAAAAGTACAATTGAAGGAACATTCAATGGAATATTCCTTTTCACTATTCTAAAACTTATTCTAACCGTTGCTGTTATCCGTTCTCTACACGACCTCGGTGCTAGTCCTTCTTTGGCAACTCCTCGCCACTGAGCCATGGCCGGCTTCGACCTCGACAACATCTCGTCCATTTGCAGTCATTAAGTTCAGCCCAAATTTTAACCAATACAGTTAGGATACTAGATCCAGCCGGACAAATTTTGGTGAATGCCGAAAGATTTGCAAGGATTCGATTTCCCGAGAGGCGGATTTGTAATCAGTAGCTTTATTGTAAGGAGATGGTGACGGAGTCGGAACGACTGCGAAATTTGTAAACGTCAGAATATCCAACGATGCCGATTCGATTGAGGATTTGGTATTTTGTTGTGATTTCTTTTCGGGTATGGATGCTCTAGCTCTTTGATGATGGTCCAAAGTTTTTGTTTTCTGTTTGTTTCTCTTTTTTCTTTAATGAAGAAGAATGAAGCTGGTAAAAGGGGGAGACTTTGGATCATGGGCAGAGGTTAAATGAAGCGGGTAAAAAAAGCTGATGGGTCATTTTAATTTTGTGATGACACGTGGCAGTCCGTTCAATTGAGGGGTATATTTGAGTGATATTATAACGGTAGGGGCTGAGATGACCAAATAGTGTAACAAAGGGTATTTTTAAACCTTTTTCGATAGTACATGGCTATATTTGACCCTTTTCCAATTTTTTAATTACCACTTGTAAATCTGATTATTTTTGAATTTCACCCTATAAAAGATTCTCATTAAAGGTAAAATGGGTAGCATGAAGAGTTTAAAATTGAATTATTTCTAAATTTTGAAATGTGTCATTTATTTTGGAAAAAACTAAAAAAGAAAGTATCTCATCTAATTTGAAACAGAGGGTGAGTATGAGTTTTAGGATGAGGAGATTTACATTGAGAATGACCCGACTTCAATGTTGAGAATAGAGCAAACTTATGGTTTCTATTTTCAGGTGTTGATTTTGAGTCATTCTCATGAAAGAAAAAGCGTATTATTCAAACATGATTTCTCTCGAGCTTGAATTAGATAAGGATATCAAGGGCATACATTAAGTAAGTAAATTTATTCTCCTTCTTGAATTCCATTCATGTAATCTCTTAGGAAGTATGATTGTATACGGTTGAAATCGAGATCACCCGATTTTACTATCTGATCGAGACTGAAGTGTTGCATCAAAAGTCAATTTCGACGAAATCATGAAGCTGAGGCATTAAGCTCGAGATCGAAATCTCTTTCGAGATCAAGGTTGATAACAATCAAAGCTAAGAGGGACATACGCCGAGTAATATCAGAGATGGCCTAATAACGGAAGAGCGAGATATCCGTAACTGGTCGAGGATCATAGGGCAAATCTCGAAACGGATCAAATCAGAAGCGGTTAATTAGCTAATTATGTGATTTCCTAGTAGAATTCCTCTTCTATATAAAGTGGAATTCTAATAATTTGTAATCATCATCATTCACAGAGATTAAAGCAATACAAATCTTTCTTTCTCGCTTACATTATTCACTAGTTTACTCTATTTTTTACTATTCTTGCACCTATCAGTTCGAGAGTATTTCGACTCGAGGGCTGAAGTTCTATTTGAAAACTGGTTTGATTTACTTATAATTCATTTATGTTATTTATCTTTACATTTATCAATTAGTGTTGAGTGAAATCACATATCCTTAAAACCTAATATAAGTTTAATTGTTATCCAAATTGTTAGGGTAAACAGTTTGGCGTCCACCATGGGGCTAAGGATAATAGTGATTGTTCAAAACTGATTGCGATAACACACACACTATTTTACGCTTGTTCTTGTAAGTGTTTTTCTTTTCAGGATAAAACATGTCAAATTCACAAGCACCACCCACACATGGTGACAATGGCCTCGGATTTCACAGAGAAAATGATAATGCAGCTGCTCCAGGGGTCGAGGTGCCTAAGGCTGATCTCGAGCAAGCACCAACTGCAAATCCAGTCGATGTCAGTTCACATATCGCCTTAAATGCAAATTTAGGCGCAGATCCTGAAGGGAGTGTACGCAGAGAAGGCCAATCTGGTGGTCGAGGTACGCAAGGTGGAGGAGATAGAGAAGTCAGCCTCCAAGTCATATTCGAGATGTTACAGGCTCAACAAGCCGCTATTGCACAACTACAAAATCAACATCGAGCGCCGAGTGGGGCTGAATAGGAAGTCGCTCGTCAAACAGAACCAGTGCCAGAAAGGTCAAACGCCAATGAATCGGGGACTGACCCTGCCTTTATGAAAATGCTCGAGGAGCTCACCAAACTAACTGAATCGGGAGAAAAGAAAATTTAGGCAAATGATAAGAAAGTAGAGACGTACAACTCCCGGGTTGACCAAATACCGGGGGCACCACCGATTTTAAAAGGAATGGACTCACAGAAGTTTGTGCAGAAGCCGTTTCCCCTAAGTGCGGCTCCGAAGCCCATTCCGAATAAATTTTGCATGCCGAAAATCCCTAAGTACAATGGCACCACCGATCCCAATGAGCATGTCACCTCCTATACATGCCCCATAAAAGGAAATGATTTGGAAGACGATGATATCGAATCTGTTCTACTAAAGAAATTTGGAGAAACTCTATTTAAGGGAGCAATGATCCGGTACCACAATCTACCACCAAATTCCATCGACTCATTCGCCATGTGTGAAGATTCTTTCGTGAAGGCACATGCCGGGGCAATAAAGGTTGCGACGAGGAAATCAGACCTTTTCAAAGTGAAACAAAAGGATAACAAAATGCTGAGGGAGTTCGTATCTCGATTCCAAATGGAACGCATGGAATTACCACCTGTCACAAACGATTGGGCTGTTCAAGACTTTATTCAGGGGTTGAACGAACGGAGTTCGGTGGCATCATGTCAACTGAAGCAGAATCTAATTGAATACTCGGCGGTAACCTGGGGCGTTGTACATAATCGATACCAGTCAAAGATCAAAGTCGAGGATGACCAATTGGGAACCCCTTCTGGTTCCGTATACTCGAACAGGCCCGTAGGCAGAAACCAAAGGGATATCAATAGGAAACCTTGGTCGAACAGAGATCGATATCAACCGTACAACACAGATCGCAGAAACAATGGCCCGGACGCAATCCTATCCGAAATGATCGAAAGGGCGATCGAGGACAGAGTTCTCGGGGACTCATGAGCAAAAGCAGTTTTGATAAGCATGTCGATCCCACAGAGGCACCACGATATTGGAGTATAACTTCAACATCGACGCATCAGGTATTGGGTCTGCCATTGGGAGAATCAAAGATACTAGATGGCCCAAGCACCTTCAAATCGGTCCTTCCCAGAGAAACCCCCATCAAATATGCAAGTACCACGGTACACATAGCCAAAAAATCGAAGACTGTAGGCAACTGAGGGAGGAGGTAGCCCGTCTATTCAACAAGGGCTACCTTCGAGAGTTCTTAAGCGATCGAGCTAAAAACCATTTCAGAGAAAGGGACGCCAACATGAAAAACGAATAGGAAGATCCACATCATGTAATCCATATGATCGTAGGTGGGGTCGATATTCCACAAGGGCCCGTGTTCACTAAAGTATCAATTACTAGGGAAAAACGGACCCGAAATTATGTTCCAGAAGGCACCGTATCATTCAACGATGAGGAAGCACAAGGAATCTCTCAACCCCACAATGACGCTCTCGTAATTCTATCTTTATGAATAAAATTCAACTTAAGTGTGTTTTAATCGATCCAGGTAGCTCGTCAAATATTATCTGATCGAGGGTCGTGGAGCAGCTCCGCCTACGAGATCAATTTGTACCCGCATTTTGGGTCCTGAATGGTTTCAACATGTCCAGTGAAACAACTAAAGGAGAAATCATTTTACCAATGAACATAGTTGGGGCTATTCAAGAAACCAAGTTCCATGTAATCGAGGGCGACATGAGATACAACGCCCTGCTTGGAAGGCCTTGGATTCACAATATGAGGGCAGTCCCTTCGACTCTCCACCAAATGTTGAAATTCCCAACACCGGATGGAGTGAAAACGATATATGGGGAGCAACATGATGCAAAAGAAATGTTCGCGGTTGATGAGGTAATACCGATATCGACGCTTTCGTCAACAAAGAGATCAGAGGTTAAAGGAAAACATGAGGCCAAATATCAACCATAACAACCAGCCTCGACTCAGTCGGAAAAGCAGGGAGCGGAGGAGGACGAAGACTACTGGATCCCTCGATCCTTTATTATCCCCGAAGATTCTGACGCCACCAAATCAACAGTCGAAGAGCTGGAACATGTTATATTGATCGAATACCTACCCGATAGAAAGGTTTACCTGGGTACGGGGTTAACCCCCGAACTCAGGAGAGAACTCATTAAATTTCTTATTCATAATATGGATTGTTTTTCTTGGTCCCACATAGATATGACAGGGATCTCACCGGAGATCACAATACATCGATTAAGCCTGGATCCGAAGTTTAGACCGGTAAAATAAAAGAGAAGGCCCAGTCCGAGGTAAAACATGCATTCATCAAGGAAGATGTAACTAAACTTCTCAAAATAGGATGCATTCGGGTTATACCGAATGGTGAGCAAACGTAGTCGTAGTCCCTCAAAAGGGGAACAAACTTAGGATGTGCGTAGATTATAAAAATTTAAACAAAGCATGTCCCAACGAATCTTTTCCTCTGCCGAATATCAATCACATGATCGATGCCACGGCCGGCCACGAGATCCTTAGTTTTCTCGACGCCTACTCAGGGTACAATCAAATCCAAATAAACCCGGAGGATCAGGAAAAGACTTCGTTCATCACTAAATATGGCACATATTGTTATAACGTAATGTCGTTTGGACAAAAAAATGCTAGTGCTACCTACCAATGCCTAGTGAACAAAATATTCGAAGAACAAATAGGTAAATCAATGGAGGTATATATATTGATGATATGCTAGTTAAGTCCCTGCACGCAGAGGACCATTTAACACATTTGCAGGAAACCTTCAACATATTGAGAAAATACAACATGAAGCTCAATCCTGAGAAGTGTGCTTTTGGGGTCGGTTCTGGCAAGTTCCTTGGATTTATGGTGTCAAATCGGGGAATCAAAATCAACCCCGCTAAAATCAAGGCAATCGAAGACATCACAGTTGTGAACATCGTTAAGGCCGTACAATGATTAACAGGACGGATAGCCGCCTTAGGCAGGTTCATTTCGAGATCTTCAGATCGAGCCACAGGTTCTTCTCGCTGCTCAAAAAGAAGAACAATTTTGTTTGGAACCTGGAATGCCAACAAGCGTTGGAAGAATTGAAGCGGTATCTCTCGATCCCACCATTGCTTCATACTCTTAAAGCAGACGAGCAACTCTAATTATACTTAGCAGTATCGGAAGTCGCGGTAAGTGGTGTCCTAGTTCGAGAAGATCAAAGTACGCAATTTCCCATTTACTATGTTAGGCGAACTTTAGGCGAGGATGAGACCCGGTACCCACACTTAGAAAAATTGGAGCTTGCTCTAATAAGCGCCTCTAGGAAACTAAAACCATTCAGTATCACCCAATTTGTGTGGTGACCACTTATCCTCTTCGTAATGTTTTGCACAAGCCCGAACTCTCGGGCCGATTGGCCAAATGGGCCATCGAACTTAGCGGTATAATATCGATTATCAACCCCAAACGACCATCAAGTCTCAAATCTTAGCAGACTTCGTGGTCGAATTTATGCCAGCCCTCGTACTGGAGGTCGAAAAGGAACTTTTGTTAAAAACGGTACATCTTCGAGGGGTGTGGACCCTTTTTACATACGACGCTTCAAATGTAAAGGGGTCCGGGCTAAGCATTGTTTTGAAGCCGTACACAGGCAATATAATTAGACTATCTATCAACTTCTAAGTTGATTAACAATGAGGCCGAGTATGGGGCATGATTGCAGGTCTCGAATTAGATAAAAGCTTGGGAGTAGAGATCATCGAGGCTAAATGTGACTCCCTACTTGTGGTAAACCAAGTCAACAGAACTTTTGAGGTTCGAGAGGATTGAATGCAAATGTACTTGGACCAGCTGCAGGTAACAATACATCAGTTTAAAGAATGAATAGTACAGCATGTGCCTCGAGAACAGAACAGTGAAGCCGACGCCCTCACGAATTTGGGGTCATCAGTCGAAGATGATGAAATTAGATCGGGGACTATCGTACAACTTTCGAAGTCAAAAATTGAAGAAGGCCACGCCAAAATAAAATAATCCTACCTTGGTATTGGAGGAATAAATATATCGAGTATCTAAAAAACGGGAAGCTCTCATTGGACCCTAAGGAATTGAGGACTCTGCGAACTAAGGCTGCACGATTCACATTGTCTGAAGATGGAACATTATACAGAAGGATGTTCGATGGACCGTTGGCAATATGTTTGGGCCCGGGAGGCACCGACTACGTCCTACGAAAAATTCATGAGGATACTTGCGGAAACCATTCCGGTGCCGAATCATTAGTTCAAGAAGTCATCAGAGCAGGATACTATTGATCCAATATGGAAAAGGATATGAAATAATTCATTCGAAAATGCGATAAGTGCAGAAGATATGCACTGATGATCCATCAACCCGAAGAATAACTTCATTCAGTCCTATCCCCATGGTCGTTCATGAAATGGGGAATGGATATCGTTGGCCCAGTTCCATTGTCTCCAGGTAAAGTTAAATCCATTCTATTTATGACTGACTATTTCTCTAAATGGGTTGAAGCACAGGCCTTCGAGAAAGTCAGAAAAAGAAGTTATAGACTTCATATGGGACCACATCATATGCTAATTCGGGATACTTGCCGAATTCGTAAGACCTTAAAAAGGAAATCTTCGATTTTGTAGGCCAAGGTCACCCTACTTAGATATCAACACTTCGAACAAGTTCGAAGTATAATTGAGAAAATAAGCCCAAGAGGCAGATCCCACGACTACGGCCAAACTAACGCGGCTCGGAGACGTCTGAATTCTACAATAAAAATAGGCCTTCGAATTCTTTTATAAACCGGTTGAAAAGGCTACGCTCAACAAAATAACCAAAGGGCTTCGACAATGTCAGCCCTCGAAAAACCTTATGGGGAATCGAACCATTTGAACCTTCAAATAATTTTGTACTAAATGAAATTATGCTAAGGAACAAAAAATCAAAGGGTTTCGATAAAATTAGACCCCGAAAAAACCCAGCGGGTACAAACTTACTTCGTTCTAAGGCATAAATATTTTTAATAATTAAATTTTTTAATCCGAAAAGGGAAAAATCCACTCTTCTAAGGCCATATCGGCCCGATTCAAGAGCCTAAGGGCCATTATATTTTTTGAGTACGAGAGTTCACACTCACACAACTAAAACCTAAGGGTTTTACTACTTCGAGTTCGAGCAAGTACTCACTCAACTACAAATGCTATATTAGTGCGACTTCAGCCAAGTTGCCTAAGTTTCGAAGTCACAAACAAATCCTCATAAGGCATGACATAGATCAAAATTTTCACAAGGCACAAATAAAATTGGAATTTTCATAAGTCAAAAAATTGAGACAAAGTTCAAAAGGGAAATATTTTATATATTCGAAGGTATTTATAAAGGACCAATCAGGGTCCTGCACAAAAGAAAGAAAAATAAAAATACAAAAGCCCCTAGCTATTCTCGGGGGCAGTTTTCTTCCTCGGGGGGAAGCTTCTTCCTCGGGCTCCTCGCCATCCTCAGACCCACTCTTGCTGCCATCATCATTATCATCTTCGTCATCAGAAGAGGCCAATAATCTAGCATCGACTTCATGCTCTTTTTCCTTTGCTATCTCTTCGGTAAGATCAAAGCCTCGGGCGTGGATCTCATCGAGGTCTCCCTCCGAGATTGGAATTTTGCAAGCTCGGCAATCCAATGTGCTCGTGTTTGAGAAGTATCAGCAGCCTCCCTCACTTAAGCTTGAGCGGCTTTGGCATCGGCCCGATAAATGGCCACCATCTTGTGAGCCTCGGCTTTTTCCTTTTCGGCCTCAGCTTGAGCTTTGCGATTTCGGAAGCCAACTGAACCTCGAGCTCTTCTATCTTCTTTGTCTGAGCCGAGAAATTTACCTTCATACTCCGAAGTTGGACTTCGACTAATGACAACCGGGCCAGGGCAGTCTCTTTCTCAGTAGCAAGGCGGTCCATGCCTTCCTTCCACCCGTAGGACTCCACCTTCACTTGGTCGACCTCCTCTTGGAACAACTCAATCCTCTCGATATTTTGCTGCAGCTGTAATATTGAAATGTTAGCCTCCGTTCCCGAATCAAGTCCATGGGATTTTAAGAGTATCATTACCTGCTCGATCAAGTCGGTCTGCTCCTAGTGAGCCTTAGCCAGTTCAGCTCGGAGGTCCCTGATCACCTCGTCCTTTTGCCCACAGTGAAGCTTGGGGGAATTCATCTCCTCCAAAAGCCTTTGGAGGTCGGCCTCACACTGACTCAATTCACCCCAGGACGTGGAGAAAGCCTGTATAGAAAGGGAAGTGAGTTAGACAAAAAATAGAGGCATGCTACATCAACAAAAGAACTAAAATTTACTCGGTTCAGGAGTCGTTGGGCCTCTTCGAAGAGGTTGGATGCGTCATTAAGATCGGAAGCATCCTCGACCCTGGTAAAGAAATCCCGAAAGGGATCATCCCCACCGGGGACTCCGCCTACTTCGGGGGTCCTCAAATCTTGAGCAACTCGTATGGCCTCTTTGGAAAAGGCCGGAAGGGATGGTGAGTGACCTACTGTCATTGACCCAAGTGAGTCACTTGGGTCGCTCTTTTAAACCCGAGTGGTCATGGGACCATCCCCCTCGGATATACTCGACGTTTTACGAAATGCATCCTTGATTTCGGACAAATCGGGGGCTTTCCCCGAATCCTTATCCAAGGCCTCCTCAGCACAAGGCGGGGCCTCACCAACCGCCACTGATTCAGCAGCCTTGGAGACCTCGACGGTTTTCCTCACTCGGGTCACAAGCACCGAGTCACCATCTTCATCATCTTCTTCTTCCTCCATTAGTTCCCGAACTACATGGGAAGAAAGTGCAACAACATCTATCCTAGATTTGCTAATAGATCCCTTCTTCTTCTTGGGCTTGGGGTCCTCAGAGGTCGAGGCCCTTTTTCTCTTGTTGTCTTTCGCCATCTTCGAAACTGGATCCGAAGCCTCCTCCTCATCAGATGGAGGCCTCATGGCTGAATCCTTGCTCAGGATTGCACACAAGGAAATTAAATAAGTATAAAGTGATATTACCAAACCACCGGATATGTAAAAGAGGAAGCTTACCATGGTTATTTTCCTCTCATCGGCCTTTTGCCAAATCGCGCCAACAATGCTCAGAGTAAGTGGAGGTCGAGGCCAATTTTCTGACCCAGCTCTCGAAGTCGGGGATCGCACAAGGCATCCAAGCAACTGCTACATGATGAAAGAAGACATTAAATAAAGCAGAGGAACAAAACAATGCATGGAAATTAACAATGGAATAGTACTTACGCTTCGTGTTTCATTTCTCAGGAAATGGCATCTTCTCTGCCGGGATGAGGTCGAGGGTCTTCACCCGAAAAAATCTACCCATCCAGCCTCGATATTTGTCCTCGTCGATGCTCGAGAACAATACCTTGGTTTCCCGACGCTGGAGTTTGATAAACCCTCGATAGATACGGGGGTTGTACAACCTGATGAAGTGGTCGAGGGTGAATAACATCCCATCGGCTTTGCTCGTAAAGAATCGTAGCATGATGACTATTCGCCAAAAGAAAGGATGAATTTGGCCTAAGGTCACCTGGTATTGACAACAAAAGTCAATAATGACAGGTTCGAGAGGTCCCAACGTGAAAGGGTAAGTGTAAACACTTAAATACCCTTCCACGTGGGTAGTAATGCTCTCTTCAGGGGATGGGATCACTACCACTTTATTCCCCAGTTGCAATCTCTCTTGATCTGCTCGAGATACCCCACAATTATCGAGCAAATGTACCTCGACACATGCTCGCACCGACTAGGGACAGAGGAAGGCTTCTCGATCTTAAAATCGGATTTAAGGATACACGAGCCAGGAACACACTCCTTAGGGAGCGGATCCACCGGCGTTTTGTTACTGGCCGGCCTTAAAGAAAAAGCTTTCTCCTTTTGAGGGACTTTTTTAGATGTTTTCGCCATTTTTATAAGTTGAGGAAAGGAGAAGGTAGTAAGATTTGGTGTTTGAAGACTGGCGGTGAAACCTGAAGATTAATAGAAGAGAAGAACTTGAGAGCGGTAACAACTTAGAAGATTAGAAGAAAGTGAAAGTAAAGTTTGATTCAATGAGGATAACTCCTATTTGTGAATTTACGGCGACGGTTCAACAACACTAGTGACCGGCCACTAACTGACGCTCATTAATGATTTTGGGAACTGTACCAACGGGACATTTCAGTCACTTCCATCGCTTACGTCACGGGGATGATGTCATAAGTTTGTCGAGGTCCAGAAAATCGAAGGCTCAATTCGTTGCTTGTCATTACACTCCAAGAAATGAGGGGGCTATCTGTATACGGTTGAAATCGGGGCCACCCGATTTTACTATCTAATCGAGACTGAAGTGTTGCATCGAAAGTCAGTTTCGAGTAAATCACGAAGCTGAGGCATCGAGCTCGAGATCGAGGTTGATAACAATCGAAGCTAAGAGGGACAAACGCCGAGTAATATCGGAGAAGGCCTAATAACGGAAGAGCGAGATATCCGTAACTGGTCGAGGATCATGGCACAAATCTCGGAACAAATCAAATCAGAAGCGGTTAATTAGCTAATTATGTGATTTTCTTCCGTAATTAGAGTTATACCATAAGTAGAGTTCCTCTACTGTATAAAGGGAAATTCTAATCATTTGTAATCATCATCATTCGCATAGATTAAAGCAATACAAATCTTTCTTTCTCGCTTACATTATTCACCAGTTTACTCTATTTTCTACCGTTCTTGCACTTATCAGTTAGAGAGTATTTCGACTCGAGGGCTAAAGTTCTATTTGAACACTGGTTTGATTTACTTATAATTCATTTCTGTTATTTATCTTCACATTTATCAATTAGTGTTGAGTGAAATGACATATCCTTAAAACCACAATATAAGTTTAATTGTTATCCAAATTTTTAGGGTAAACAATGATATTAAAGAACTTAATCATTATTAATGGTCTAAGTAATATTTTAGTCTACTACTTTTTTGCTATAGTAGTAGTAATTTTGTTGGTATCATACATTAGACAAAACGCTATGCGTAAGACCAAAAATATTCACCTTTTAAGAAGTTAAGTTTATATTAGTTTTTCATTTTATTTGTTTTTCGAAAAAGTAATTGGTATATATTAATGTTAATTTACTAAGAAATAGGAATATTTAAGAAAAAGTAATTGGTATATATTAATGTTAATTTACTAAGAAATAGGAATATTTAAGAAAAAGTAATTGAAAGTGAAAGCTTGAAGATATGGGAATAACCGAATAATCATTTATTTATTTTTTAAATTGCAGATTTTTTTAACAGTAAGTAGCCTAAAAAACCGACCTGATTTAAATATTTTCCAACACTATTTCATTAAAAAATTTGAAGTTACAGAATCTTTTAGCAATAGCTTATAATTCCAGAGCTTTTGTTTATAATTTTCAGGGGCTTTTTCCTCTTAGTTTTTTTTTCTTGAGAATGTCCGAAATAAATGGAGGTTTTGCATCCGTATTCATTTTTTGTGCCACGTTTTAGCTTATACTCGTTTTGTAAAAAAAATTATATCCGTACCCGCTTTTGCGCATAAATTCAGCATGCGGGGCTGAAGTTACAAAGGCAATCACGCAAAACTTCAGCATTCTAGTAGACAGACCTGAAGTAGCTTGCGAACTTCAGCTCTAGAGCTGAAGTTCTTCAGTTCTAGCAAATGGGGAACTTCAGCTCTGGAGCTGAAGTTTTTGTCTTTGTAAATGGGGAACTTCAGCATACGGGCTGAAGTTCCCCAGTTATAAAGACAAAAACTTCAGCTCTAGAGCTGAAGTCCCCAGTGTAACTGGGGGAACTTCAGCCCCGTATGCTGAAGTTCCTCATTTACAAAGACAAAAACTTCAGCTCTAGAGCTGAAGTCCCCAGTGTAACTGGGGGAACTTCAGCCCCGTATGCTGAAGTTCCTCATTTACAAAGACAAAAACTTCAGCTCTAGAGCTGAAGTCCCCAGTGTAACTGGGGGAACTTCAGCCCCGTATGCTGAAGTTCCTCATTTACAAAGACAAAAACTTCAGCTCTAGAGCTGAAGTCCCCAGTGTAACTGGGGGAACTTCAGCCCCGTATGCTGAAGTTTTTGTCTTTGTAAATGAGGAACTTCAGCATACGAGGCTGAAGTTCCCCAGTTATAAAGACAAAAACTTCAGCCTGGGGAACTTCAGCTCTGGAGCTGAAGTTTTGTCTTTTGTAAATGAGGAACTTCAGCATACGGGGATGAAGTTTTCAAGTTATAATGACAACAACTTCAGCATACGGGGTTGAAGTTGTCTTTATAACTGGCGAACTTCAGCTTAACTGGTGAACTTCAGCTCAACGAGGGAAAGGGGAGCTGAAGTTATTTAAAAAATGAGTACAAATTTCAAGTTTTAAAAAAAACGGATATAGGTTAAATGGAGACGACCAAATAAAGTGCCCGCGTAATTTTTACGAAATAAATCTTCTTTATAAATTCTTAATGTGAAATCACTAGATCCAACAGCATCTAGTGATTGATTCATGGTGGTGACTTCGTGCAGAAGAAAATCTTTAATTGTTTTAATATTTTTTTGGTTACAATTTTGTTGATAAGTGCATTATTTAAGTTTGCAATCAGTCATAATTATCCTATAAATATAATGGTGTACCAAGTTTTATTAAGAAATTTATTTTCAAAATTTTGTGGAAATTAGACCAGGTAATCACTTTTAAGCACGTTGTTTAAAATATATTCATAGTTTACAATATATTTAAAGATAGCCAATTCGTTCAAACATCAGGATATATCGTCCTTAAGTTTAAATCTCAAAGTTCAAACTTCAGGACATCGTGTCCTAAAATTCGAAAATTGTGTCCTGGAGTTTCTTATGTCCTGAATTTGATATTAGCAGTTCAGAAATTCAGGACACTTAGTCTTGAATTTCAAATTAGCAGATCAAAAATTCAGGACACTAAATCCTGCATTCCAAATTCAGGATACATAGTCTTGAAGTTCGGATGAGTTGGCTAATCTTTAAATACATTATAAATTGTGGATATATTCTAAATAACGAGCTTAAAAATGGCTGATGGTGTACTTCACTACAAAAATTTTCACGTTGGGATCGTGCTCATCGCACTTTATCGTAGAAATGACATTAGATAGTCATTTTAAAGGGCTGCTATTTAGGAATTAGCCAGTGCATCCTGAATTTTCAGTTTTTCAATTCAATTTTCCAGGACAAATATGTCCCGAGTTATCCTGAAATTAAGATTTTTAGTTTAAAATATCAGGGCAAAATAAGTAATAGCCAATCTCTAAGTGGGCGTTTGGACATAAGAATTGTAAAATTCCAATAAAGGGTGAATTTTTTTTTCAAGTGAAAATAGGTTATTTTTGTAGTTTTGCGAGTGATTTGAGTGAAAATTTTAAAAAATAACTTTTTGGAGTTTTTTAAAATTTCAAAAAATTTTAAAAAGCATCTTCAAGTGAAAATTAGAAATTTTATGAACAAACGCTGATTTCGAAAAACATAAAAAAAAATTGAAAAAAAGGAAAATATTTCTTAGTCCAAACTGGCTGTAAATATCATCCCTGATAATGAATATTTGTGCACTTGCCCACAGCCCACAGCCCACAGCCCAGCTACTACCTCAATAGTCCTTGGCGCACTGCTCTTCTAGCGAAAGAAGAGTACTTAAATACCAACAATTGCTCCACAAAAACAAAAATCAGAATCATCGTTTCTCTCCCTCAGACAAGCACTCAATCATTTCCTTTGTATTTTCATCTGTTAATATCTTTGTGTACTACTATTGCCTATATATGTTTGATCTGTGAAGTTAGTATTATTTTCCTCACTACTATGCTTCAAAATATATATAAAAAAAATGTGAAATTTGTGGTGTATATTAGTTGAATTAGAAAAAAAACCAACCACATATGGAGATACATATTATATAATAACACTTGCTTTTTAATGGCAATACAATATGTGTTAGGTTAAGTTTTGTCTTGTTTTCTCTTTCTGCTCAGCAGCAACAGTAACATGGAACGAATCAAGAAAAAACATGTTTTTAGGGTTCAACTTGGAGATGACATGGTATTAGAGATACTTACGTGGCTATCCTCACTGGCGGACCCAAGTGGTGGCTAGCGGGTTTAACTGAACCCGCTTCACCAAAAAATAATATTGTATATATGTATAATTAGGATTAAAGCTGTGTAAATTTTGTTATAAATATTTATGTAAACCCACTTGACAACTACTATTTTACGACTAAAGTTATATACTTCTGAGATTGAACCCGCTTGCACAAAATTCTGAGTCTGCCAGTGGCTACCCTATGATGCGATTCAAGTGTGTTTGTAAAGCTTGGAACACTTTGATACGATATAATCCCAACTTTGTCAAGTCTCACACATGCTCCCATTCACCTCTTGTTTCAATTCTCCTCAGGACCTCTAGAAGGATTTTCTTTACAACTCGTGCCTCATTATTCAGACACAAGAGATGAGATCGTTATCTCATTGCAACGGCCTTGTTTGTCTTTTTTAGCAACAGCAAGCCTTATTTGTTAAGACATGTTAGTAGTTTTGTTGACAACATTATCCCATTAACATTTGTTGATGTTTAGGTTGACAATTTAAAACGAGAGTATTAATCGATATTTTGTTCAGTTTGTTGTTTTATATTTGAAGTAAACATTAATTGCTAGGTATGTATTGTCTACCAAATTTATGGATCATACATTGTTGTTAGTAGTTTTTAGTTTCTACCAGTATTCTGCATTGATATACTTTTTAGTAAACGGAGGAAAGAGCTATGTCTTGCACATTTAGAGCCGTGGGACATGAAGGGATAGAATACCCTGTTAGTATGGGTAGGGACAGTCGATCATTGGCTTAATTTTCTGGGGTCCAATGTTAAGCAAGCCTTGCGAATGATAGTGGCTACATATGGGTAGACGTAGGCCCTGGAACCATAACAAAGACAAGACAATTACACGGAGGACGTACGTGTTCTCGGACGAGTGTGGACTCGGTTAGTATACAAGATCATCAATTGAATTGAATATCTAAACTTGTTAGAATAGCAAGATACATGACATAAACAACTTATGGCATAACATAGCAGCTAGAATGTACTTCTATCAAAAGACTCATAACATTGATCTATTATAACAGTATAACACCAGGAAGACACAAATAATACCTCTCGAAAAAGGTACGAAGGAATATAGGCAGAAGGGGATTTAGAATTTTTATAATATGTGCGCACCACTAAAGAAAGGAGAAGAAAGGAAGTATTAAGTGAGAAAAAATCAAGTACACCATTTAACTTTTTTGGAAGATAATATTAAATCATTTTAGGAAATATATACATAAAATATTTAATTTTTTGAAGAGATCATGGGTTCATATACCCTATAAATTGAGCATAAATCCGCCCCTGAAAATAGGTCGTTAAAGCTAAAATATTTAGGAACATCTAGCTGAAGCAACATGAAAATTCACAAGAAAATAATATGTGAGCTTGTTAAAGCAAGATAATGTATAGGAGCATAGTGTCTATGTCTCACATTCTGCCATACTCCAAATTCTCGAAAGGGTTGATAGGGCAGGCAGTGACGGAGCCAGAATTTTTATCAAGGGATTATCTAGCAATATGGTATAATTTTCTGACGAAGGGGTGTCATTTGACATCGTTTGGTTCAATGTGGCTCCGCCACTGCTACCAGGTTGCTCTGTTGCACCTCTCGTCGCGAACTAGTTGTTGGCAAGGGAATTGAATCCCCTTCGTCGAAAATTTATAATGTTCAAATATTGCAAAAAAAAAAAAAAAAAAAAAAATTGTTGTAAAGGAAGCTTTTATTATCGTGGTAAAGAGGTTTTAGTATTTTAGTATTTTTTTTTTTAATCCTCTGACGAGCTAGTTGGATTCTCACGTAATTGAAGTAGAGAAAGAGGACGAAGCTTGGAATAATGTTTATGGTTTCGTGGAATAATGTTTTTCTTTTCCTTACATCTAAGTTTTGAGCAGGGAATATTTGAAGAGAAAAAAGAAATTATTGATCATTTTACTGAGGGAACGGGGTCAAATTTGTGCATATATTTTCAAAATGGAGTAATTTTGTCATTCGTTAAACATTTGGTCTAAAAATACATGCATCGTTAGTAAAAACTTTTATTTTTTCCTTGACCCTAAAACGGTGCTCCAATTTAATTTAAGGATAATTTAAAGGCACAGTAAAAAATCGAGTGATAAATTTGAACATTTTTTCTCGAAAAAATTTAACATGTGGAGCCTATCTGATTCACGTTGAAATTTCCATAAATAACAAAGATAAATACAAGACGATTTGCTAATGACTAATGAGAAGGGTATGAATGAACCAGAAGTGTCACGGAGAATAAATTTGGAAAACCTAATACATGGCACATATCTCAACTTATATTTTTATTGATAAATCATAGTTAATTAATATATATTTTAATGGCTCGCAAGGGCTGGCTGAGTTGGTAGGGTGAGTGGTTTTCCACATGGAAGACCGATCAATTCCTCTCACCAGCAGCCTCCTCAATTAGAGCTCGTCCTACCGAACTTGCCTAGTGTGGTTTATGTCTTCTGTGTGATTTGCGAGGTTTTCCTGAATTTTTTTTTAAAAAATAATACACATTTTAATCTTACTTTTTGACTAACCACAATTAATATGATTGGGTTTAAGCATTTGGCGCATCGCAGATAAATAAATTCTTACCCTCTTCGTTAGTAGGGTGTACATGTTGTGTGTTACCGTGGAACTCCTGCGATACCCTGAAATTAGGGATCAATTAATATCTTTTTATAATCTTTTTAAGTTATAGTTGATATTGTTTCAGTTTGCGAAAAATCACAATTAGTACAGTAGCGGAATTGGGAAAAGATCTCCCAAATATGGAGAGACATGTTGCCCCGTTTGGTAATACCTGTTTGTTTATAGATTGTATCCATATTTTTGCAAATGTTCAAATCTCAAAAAAAGCTCAAGCGCTGTTTTGGCCCAAAATATTACCGTTTGGTTCTTTTTAAAAAAAATATTCAAAAATTGCCCTAAACTACCCACTTTTGGTTATTATAACCCAATTAATCTATATCTATCCATTTTTTCCTCATTAAATTCACGCAGCTTTGCCCTTCTCTATAAACAGAAGAATACTTTCACTAAAGTTGTGCCAATCCATGGCAACCCACCGCAAAGACAAAAAATTGAAGGTAATTTGCTAAAATCTGGTAATATTTATATAAATTTTCTTCAGATTTGTTTTGCTTGTTTTGTATGAATTTTCATCAGATTTGTTTAGCTTGTTTTGTATGAATTTTCTTCAGAGTTGTTGGGTATTTTCGATAGTTTTTAAATTTATGGATATTAGTCACATTTCATGTTTTTTTTAAAGAAAGAAAGTGAAATATATTTTGAAAAATATGTAATTTCCTCTTGTTTTCTCTTCTGGCTTCGCCACAACAAAAACATGGAACGGATTCTACAAAAATTGAGTGAGTTTACAATTACTACTGCAAAAAAAACAAAAAAATAAAATAAAAGGATGAATGAATAAGAAGAATGATTTTAGGGTTATGACTTGATATTCCAGATACTAACATGGCTCCCTGCCAAGTCTTTCATGCGATTCAAATGTGTTTGTAAAAGTTGGAGCATTTTGATACATGATCCTAACTTCTTCAAGTTACATTACGTTGGTTGCCAAACGCATCAATTGCTTATCGTTTTTCCTAAATATCTTCAAAATTAGACACGACCAAACACGGCCTCATATGTGTTTACATATGCAACCCCCTCAAATTTACTTATACAATGTCACCACAGGGTAGACGAAATCTTTCATAAGAGGTTTATTGCAGGAGGATCCTAAATTGTTTCTAGTTTTATTTGAAGTGAACATTAGTTATTTGATATATATGTCTACTAAATTTATGGATTGTGCATTGTTCCTATACTACATTAGATTTGAACATCTGAATTTACAAGCATAACAAGTTTTAAAAGAGAGGACGGTCTGGTGAACAAAGTATTAATACAGTATTCGAAAAAGGATCCCACCGTAAGGGATGTGATATAGACAGCCTAGCCTAATGCAAGCAGTCATGGCTGCTTACTAACATTGCAAGTTACATGATATAAAACAACAACAACAACAACAACATACCCAGTTTAGTCCCACAAGTGGAGTCTGATGAGGATAGAGTGTCTGCCTTTAAGAAGGCAGATAGGTCATTTCCAATAAACGCTCGGCTCAGGAAGGGAAAAGGGGAGGGGCATTAACAAGTAAACCGATCTAACAACCGAAGCGAAAATACAAAACTAGCACTAGGTAATGCAATCAGAAAACCCAAACAAAAAGACAACAACAAGTAGTAATAGAAGTCTAGGGATACGAAGATACACAGAAGACACTTAGGGGTCATTTGGTGTGAGGTAAAAGTACAAATAGTGTTGGGATAAAAATTCAATACCACCTTAATACTTTGTTTGGTTATCAAACCTAGGATAAGTTATCTCGGGATTAAAATTAAAGCCGAGATAACTTATGCCTTCTTAAAAATTATGCAAATGTCATTTTTAATACAATATACTAAGCAGTGAATAAAAAACAATACTAAAATAACTAATCCCAGCATAATTTGTCTTCCCACTCCGCTACTATTTACATGGCATAAAACAACAAGAAACTTAGATCAAAACTCAGAACACCGATCTCGAAGAACGGTATAACACAAGTAACAAAGGACTATAGGTCCCAAAAGCTAAAATATGTAGGAACATACAACTAAAAATGCAGCCTAACTATTCACAAGAAAATAATAAGCTGAGCTAGTTGAACAAAGATAAACCATAGGTGCCCATATGTCTCACATTCTGCCGTACTCCACATCCTCAAAAGGATTGGAATTTGTACCAGATCGCTGATTTAGTTGTACCTCCGGGCGCTCTACCTCTAATCCTCCGTTAGTAGGGTGGACATGTTGCGTGGTACTACGGAACTCCTCCACTGCCCGGAAATATGCATATGGTCCCCATCCTGAGGACAGAAATAATAACCGGGTTGTACAAGTCATGAGTTTCTAAGATTAACTTATACAAAGATAAAGCCTGAATAACATAAATAACTAGAGATAAAGAATGAGACTCCAAGTCGTCGTTCATATGACCGGTGGAGCTAGGTATTGGCAGGGGGGTCAATTGAATCCCCTTCACCGATAATACTGTATAAATGCGCAAAAACAACTTTTTGATTATATAATGTATATAAACCGTTGAATCCCCTGGACACAAGGCAATATTCTGGTATAGTGCTAAAGGTGGTTCAAAGTTGTTTTAAGTCATACGTTTCAAATCCTAAGTATAGTCTTTTGAATCCTCATGTTTGTATTTCCGGTTCCGCCACATATGACCATCAGATTATGCTAAATTCTTTGATATTTTGTGCCATGTCCTCAAAATTGTCCAGATCTAGATAAATTCACCATAATCTTCTTGCTATTAGGTTCTATCCCTTTTATTGATTATTCGTGACAATAAAGAAAATCCCTAGGAAATTAACAGAGAAAACGCTGTTGTACTTCTGGTCTTCTACTACATACAACAACAACAACTATAAACGCAGGAGGAGATTGGTGGAGACCGTACCTTCAGTATGATATGGAGCTGGGAAGAACTGCAGGTAACAGAGTGTTGCAACGACAAGGCCTGAAACGTCAAAGACATGGAATATTAATCGAAAAATTGAAATGCAACCATCATTTACTGCACAATGCAGAATTTGAAGACGAACCTATCAATCCTCCGGTGAACACGTCTTGCCAATGATGCCAGTAGTCATCCACACGTGAAATCCCGACAAGACATGCCATTAGGAGAGGAAGAATTACTATACATAGTTTTGCTACATGTCCTCGACGATCAAATGCTTTAATCTTTCCTGCCAAATACAATGATAGAAACCCGAGACCAGCAAATGACCCTGCAAAGAAAAACCATAACTTGGTCGGATCAAACTTTATGAAATGCAGAACTCCTTTTGAAGTCTATAAGCAATCTTTATCAAAGGGTTCAACTAAAAAATCTCCGAAATCCTGATTTGATGTTCTTGGATATAGTGGAATCGAAGTTGAGATACATACATGAGGTATGCCCGCTTGGGAAGCTCTTATGTCCTTCCTTTATATCACTTTCTTTCCCATGGCATATCACGTCTCCCCACTGATCATAAACCTGAAAAAATAACCGGAATATGAATCAAATGAACCAGTAAACAATAACAACAACAAAAAATTAAGTGTAATTCCACATAGTGGGGTTTGGGGAGGGTAGTGTGTACGCAGACCTTACCCCTATCTCGCCGAGATAGAGAGGCTGTTTCCAATAGACCCTCGGCTCAGTGAAGCATAAGCACAACAATAATGAAAGAAGACAGCCAGACAGAACAATGAGGAGCCATAGAAAAGAAGCATTGAGAACAGCAAGATAGTAAGATGACCAAAATGAAAGCAACAACAGGCAATAATAGAATCCTAAAACTAAAAACAATACGAGAAATGAACCAGTAAGCAAACCATAATAAAAGTTAATGAAAGAGTTGAGCACCAATTTATGCGATATCCTGGTAAGTCAGTTACGACAATCAAGAATATCACATAGACATACATAGACTTTTATTGAGTCCAATAGAAATGCACTAAGTTGCTACCCTTAGCTATTGCAGTTTGATCAATAATTACTATAAGAACGAGAAAGCACATTAAGAACCGTCAAGTTTTGCAGCCTAAAGTACTTTTGCGCAGCTAAAATATGGAAGCTTTGATTCACTAAAGCCTTTGCTAAGAAGGAGTAGCATTATTAGAAAATCAAGAACTGGATACATACATCTTTACCATCAGGAAAACAACGCCAGAAAAAGTCAGGTCGAGGACGGCCTACTGCATTCTTGATGGCATCCGTGAGTACAGCCGTAATTAGTATGGCAAATAAAAGGCCTGCAATGTTTGGAGAACTTTAGGACAACTAGTAAAGTTACTTGGCAAAACAAAGGGAAAACATTCCTTTTACTACAACAATGAAAATCAAAGTCACACAGAAAAGTCACATCTACTGAATATTCCACTCCGTACACCCCCCGTTGCCCGAAAATTTACTCAAAATATGGAGAACTAACAAGGAAATGAACAAAGCCAAGATCCAAATGAGTTACTATATTTTAGTAGTAAGGAAAGGGGAAATGGATCTAAAATGAAATTACCTAAAATGCTGTGGTGCAGATCATATACATCCCTCCTCCTCAAATAGATGAGAACAAAGATGATAATAGGCAATATAATTGCATATAGCTGTTCATCAGACATAATATGTTAGGAACACTAGAAACTCTGAGATTTAAATAAACTCTCTCTACAATACATTGATACTCAACTCGATATGTTAAAAAACTATAGGTATACTTACAGGAACAGACCAGACTGGGACGGTATTATCTTTCATGGGATACTTCAGATCTGTCATCATATCCTTTCCAACGAAACGATGAAACGGACCGATGACATAAAGGACTATCTCTATGACTACGAGCAGCAGCAATATAAGCCAGTCATGCATGTGAATTCTTGCAACTGATGATCCATGAGATTTAATAGTATGTCCGCACCCGAGCTCAATCTCATTTGTATTGCCCTGCTTTATTGAAACAGAAATATTAGTAACCAAATTTGCAAAACCAAAGTATTAATCAAATTGATTGTTCAGTTAAAAAGACATAGAACAAGCAAAAGTTCTTTGAAGTTAGCAAAACCAGAATGAATAAGCAGTTCATTTTGAAACACACAGACATAATCAACAGAAATGTGAATACAACAACTACTGCTACGCCTCAATCACAAACAAGCTGGGTTTGGCTATGAATTCGTGTGGTCCATATAGATCCATTTAAGCTCATCTAAGTCCAAAATAATATATAAGATAAAAATAGCACTAGAAGTCTTTTAGATTTTTTACTGGCAAATCAACAGAAATGGGAATTACTAACAAAAATTTGTTAATCAATGATTATGTTTAAACGTTTTAGAATGAGATCTGTTGTTGCTTCTTCTTTTTTATCTTTCTTGAGCCGAGAGTCTACAGGAAACAACATCCTTGCCTTCCTATCGGCAGGGGTAAAGTCTGCGTACACACTACTCTCCCCAGACCCCACTTGTGGGATTTCATTGGGTTGTTATTGTTGTTGTTTTAAAATGAGATCGCTTTGACCACAATATGCTGACTTCTAGATACTAATCCTGCGAAGATAATTCGTCGGAAATATATAAATAAGAAAAATAAAATATCTGCACTATAAGATGTTCAAATTTTACTAGGATTTCACAAATCCACAAGCCTGCTTAATTAGAATGTGGATCATAGGTTCCCTGTAACCAAAGAATACCATAGCTTAATCCCTCAAATCTCCTCATCCACTCCCCCCCCCCCCCCCCCCNNNACACACACACACACACACACACAACAAAACTGGAGTTTTTATCACAAAATCTGCAGAGAACTGCTAAACAAGACAGTCAAAACAATTAAGTACCATACACCATATGGAGTAAAGGGCAATTACAAGAGAATAATAATAGAAACAGAAATTCAATAGAAGAATCAGAAATAAAAAACTAAAAATAAAAACCAAATGAAAATATATATCATGTAAAATGGGAGAGAGAAAAAGGCCAAAGCGAAAAAGGCCAACAAACCTGAAACACAGTCTTAATCTTATCTTTCCAACCCATTTGGACACTGCTGATACTTCAACTTCAAATTCCAAAGAGCAAAACCCAAACTCAAAAATAATCTTGGAACCTAAACTCCAAAAAAGAAAAACCACCAAAATTTTAAAAAAAGGAGACAATATTTATCAGCAAAAAATCCTTCTAGATATGCTACCAAGAGCCCAAGACTAAGTCTTTATCATAATGAGAACAACGTTGACTTTTAAAAACAAATTAATGGAGTTAAATCGAACATTAAACATAGAAAGATACCCTTTTAGCATATATTAATAAAGCTTCAATTTTTAAGCAATGGCAGAAGAAAATGGAGAAAAAATATGAAAATACAGTGTGCGCCAAAAGACTTCAAAAGAGCACAACTGAAAACTCACAAAGAATTTTGGGACCTAAAAATAAAATACCCACCAAAATGATAAATTTATCAGCAAAAATACTTCTAGATATGATACCAAAGACTGACTAATAATATCATCATAATGACAGTTTGACTTTTTCAAAGAAATTAGTGGCGTTAAATCAAAATTTAAGAACAAAAAAAAAATGGAGAAAAAAAAAATACAGTAGGAAATAAAAGACTTCAAAAGAGAAGAAACCAACCAAAATGAAGAATTTATCAGAAAAAATTCTTCTATATATGATACCAAAACTGACTAATTGTATTAACATAAGAACAACTTTGACTTTTTAAGATAAAATTAAAATTAAGTAAAATTGAAACGTACTCCTACCTTTTTTAGCAGATATTTTCTGGTAAGCAAAGCAAAAGAATGTTTCAAATGGGACCCCACAAATTTATGGCTTAAAGCTTCAATTTTTCAACAATGGCAGAACATAAGGGAAGAAAGAAAAAAATGGAGAAATAAAAATACAGTGTGGAATGAATTATGTATAATGGATTATTTATATGTGACTGTTAAGAATTTAAAAAATATTCAACAACTATCTGGAAATGGTGCCGAGGTCCATGGGAAGTGCATATTTTTGAAAATAAAATTTTTAAAAAATATGGATAGAAGTTTACAAGATTGAACTGATCATAACCGTTGATTTTGTCAAAATTATTAAGCGTGTGGTCATATTTTGACGGCTTGGCTGGTTAGTTGGGCAAATTAACTGTCTAGGACGTGTGGGACCCACACAAGAGGAGAGATAGGTCCAGCTCATTTCCAAGCAGATTCTAATTTTTGTTTTAATATAATAGAGATTCTGTTACTCTAAAAAAATTTACAGTCATCTTTTGTATCTATATCCGCTTTTTAAGTTACATTTTAACTTATATCCGTTTTACAAAAAAAATTGCAAGCTTACCCAGTTTTCACATAAATTTCAGGCATACGGGCCTGAAGTAGCAAAAACAATCAGACAAACTTCAACATTCTAGACTTTTTCAAAAACTTCAGCAGAAGATGCTGAAGTGATTTAGTTTATATGTAAAAACTTCAGCACTAAATAAGCTGAAGTTTTGTCCTGGATTAATTAGTTTTGTCATAAAGCTTTTTCAAACGTCAGCAGAAGATGCTGAAATGATTTAGTTCATTTGTAAAAACTTCAGCACTAAATAAGCTGAAGTTTTGTCCTGGATTAATTAGTTTTGTCATAAAGCTTTTTCAAACGTCAGCAGAAGATGCTGAAATGATTTAGTTCATTTGTAAAAACTTCAGCACTAAATAAGCTGAAGTTTTGTCCTAGATTAATTAGTTTTGTCATAAAGCTTTTTCAAACGTCAGCAGAAGATGCTGAAATGATTTAGTTCATTTGTAAAAACTTCAGCACTAAATAAGCTGAAGTTTTGTCCTAGATTAATTAGTTTTGTCATAAAGCTTTTTCAAAAATTTCAGCAGAAAATGCTGAAGTTATTTAGTTAATTTGTAAAAATTTCAGCACAAAATAAGTTGAAGTTTTGCACAGGTTTCAGGAAGGCAACGCCTGAAGTTGTAAAAATTAGGGTATAGGTTAAATATTTTAAAAATATGGGTATAGGTTAAATGGGGCGACCAAATAGCGCGCCCCGTGTAATTTCTACTAAACAATAACAACAACAACATACCCAATATTATCCCACACCTTGGGGTATCTCGGGCCTCATTTGTTTGCACTTAATGGAGGTCTGAATCTTAATCATTCAGATCTCAGACATTTAGTGCGTTTGTTGTTAAAGTCTGAATATTAATTATTCAGATATTAATCATTAATGCCTCATTTATTTTTTTTAAAGATTAAGACGTCTCAAGATGTGTATTAAGATTAAGACATTTGAATCTGAATACCCATCTGAATATATTAAGATGTGTATTAAGCTCAGAATAGAAATAATTAAGACTGTTTGATTTTTAACATATGAATGTATTAAATTTATCTTTATTTAAAAATTAATAAACATAAAATTCAAATGAAATACTAACTAATCTAATATTCTATCAATAAAATATATAATTTTTTAATATTGATAGTTGTGGTGGTGATGGCTAAAGGTGAATGCCGACCATAGGCGGTGGTTGGTAGTTGTTTTGGTTGGTGATGGTGGTTCATGCTAGTAGCTAGTAGTGATTGGTAATGGTGGCGATTATGATTGAGGATGGTGGTGGTGGGTGGTGATAGTTAATAATGGTGGGTGGTCATAGTAGTTGTGACTGAGAAAGGTGGTGAGTGAGTGGTGGTAGGTTATAATAATGGGTAGTGTCGACTGTGGTTGTTGATGGTGATGAAGTGGTCAGTTGTGGTAGTTGAGGTGGATGAGTGTTGATTGTGGGAGGGAATGATATATGGTGGTCGGAGTGGTGGGGATAGTGGGTGGTGATGGTCGATAATGGTGGCGCCTATGATTGAGGATGACAGTGGCGTGGTGGTAGTGGTTGAGTATGGTTGTGGTGAAGGTGGTGGTGGTGGTTGAGCATGGTGGTGATGATGGCATGGTGGTAGTTGATAATGGTAGGCGGTGGCGGCAGTTAATAATGAATATGTGATAGCATCTTAATGAAATTAAGTCTCTGTAGATCTTAATCATACAGACCCATTAAGTGGTTGTGAAGTGAAAAAAATAAACACACTTAATGCTTAAGATCCGAATAATTAAGATTCAAACTTTAAAAACAAACACACTTAATGTCTAAGATCTAAATGCTTAAGATTCAGACATCCATTAAGTGCACACAAATGAGGCATAAGTGTGTTTGTTTTTTTACTTCACAACCACTTAATGGGTCTGAATAGGTCTGTATGATTAAGATCCATAATAGAGACTTAATTTCATTAAGATGCTGTCATCCATATTCATTATTAATTGTCGCCACTGCCTACCATTATCAACTACCACCATGCCACTATGCCACCATCACCACCACCACCATCATCCTCAATCATAGCCGCTACCATAATCGACTACCACCACCCGCAATCTGCACCACTCCCACCGCCATCATTCTCAACCACAAACATTCATCCGCCTCAACTACCACAAGTAACCACCTCATCACCATCAACAATCATAACCGGCATTACCTGTCATCATAAACTACCACCACCACCTTCCTCAATCACAACTACCTCCACCACCCGTCATTATTAACTATTACCACTCACCACCACCATTCTCAATCATAATCACCACCGCTACTAATCACCACTAGCTACTATCATGAACCACCACCATCAACCAAATATACCACTAACCACCGCCTCTAGTCGGCATTCACAAGCACCACCATTAGCCATCACCACCGGTAACTACTGTATTTTAAAAAAATTATATATTTTATTGATAGAATATTAGATTAATTAGTATTTTATTTGAATTTTATGTTTATTAATTTTCAAATAAAGATAAATTTCATACATTCAGATATTAAAAATCAAATAGTCTTAATCATTTAGTATTCAGCTTTTAATACACATCTTAATATTCAGATGTGTATTCGGTTTTAGATGTCTTAATCTTAATACACATCTTGATATTCAGATGTGTATTCAGATGTCTTAATCTTAAAAAAAAAAAACAAATGAGGCCTTGTGGTCTGGGGAGGGTAGTGTGTACGCAGACCTTACCCCTATCTTGTGAGAATAGAGAGGTTGTTTCCAATAGACCCTCGGTTCAGGAAAGCATAAGCACCATATTAATGAAAATATAGACACGAAAGGACAGTACCACAAAGCCATATAAAAGTAGAATAAAAACAATAAGATAGTAAGGTGATCAACAATAAAAGAAAATAACAGAAACCTACTATCAACAGAAAGCGAAACTACGTGCGAATACTATTGTTATGAACACTCTAAACTACCTACTCTACCACCTTAATCCTCGACCTCCATACCTTCCTATCAAGGGTTATGTCCTCGGTCGGCTGAAGCTGCGTCATGTCTTACCTAATCACCTCTCCCCACCTCTTCTTTGGCCTAGCTACCTCTACCTCTTCGTAGGCCCTCAAATGTCAACCTCTCACACCTCCTCGCCGGGGCGTCTGTGCTTCTCCTCCTCACATGACCAAACCACCTAAGTCGCGCTTCCCGCATCTTGTCCTCAATAGAGGTCACACCCACCTTATCACGAATAACCTCATTTATAATCCTATCTAACCCGGTGTGCCCGCACATCCATCTCAACATCCTCATCTTTGCTACCTTCATCTTCTTTTAAATTATATAGCCACAAAAATATTAATTAAATTTTAAACTCATAACCGATGTAAGTATATATGCATGTATACAATATATCAAAATTATTCTTAGAATTTTATGATCTTCAAGATGTCATGTAATTCCCTATAAGAGTATATCATTAAGAACAAATAAGAATGTAAAAATTAAAGAGTGTTGTTTTTTTAGGTCATAAATTAAAGTGTTGAAATGTAAAAGTTTATCAATTTCTTTTTAAATCGGATGAAAAAGAAAAGTATGTTACTTTAAGCGAACAGAGAGTGGGAAACATTATGGTTAACTTATATTAATATTACTTTAAGAAATTCCGAACTAAATTCAAACCAAATAAGTTCTAGAACTATTGCATTGTCAACAAAAATGGTTTCTTTGACTAATCTAGGAGAAAATGGTTAGGTAGAGAATTCTGAAACTTAGGTTCGTTGCTCGAGGTCATCACGTATTCGATATAACGTAAAATAGTGGTTCTTAAATAGTGTTTCCAAATTTAGTCTTAAATTATTGAAAATAATATATTTCGTATAAAGGATTATATTTTGAAAATATTTTATTATTTTACCAGTCTATTATCAAAAACACTATATATATGACCGAACAGGTTAAGGAACTTTATTGAATGTGATGTGGTTGATTAAATCTCTAACAATTTTAATCAGGGACTTTTAAGTTTGAGCTTTGAAAATTGCTATATCTGCTTTAATGGATTTTATGTAATGAAAATTCGAATTAATCGGACCAATAAATAGCAAATACGAGATAGTTTTGAAAAACGAACCAAACCTTATCATAGTATCAACTAATAAAGTTATAGTCTTGTGGTATTAGTAAAAGACTTTCGCGTAGTAGATGCGTTTACCCTTAAAATGGATAATAATTAAATTTATAAGTGATTTTAAGGATACATAATTTTACCTAACACAAATTGATAAATATAATGATTAATGCTAGAAATTGACAGTAAAATAAAGCAAATCAGTATAAAATGCAATTTGGCCCTCGAGCTAAATCTCCCTCGAACAGCCTGATAATATAATTAAGAGATGTGAGCTGAACTGAAGAATAAAAGAATTTAAGAGAGAAGAGCGCCGTATTGCTTTGATATACAAGAATGGAATGATTACAAATGATTAGAACCCCACCCTCTCCCTTTATATAGTAGAAGAATTCTACTTATGGTACAATTCTAATTACAGAAGGAAATCACATGATTAGCTAAATAATCGTTCTTGATTTGATCCGTTCCGAGATTTCCACCACGATCCTCGACCGGTCACGGATATCTCGTCTTTCTGTTAGTATGCTATTTTCGATCTTGCTCGAGGTCTATCCTGTTTGGTCTCGATCTTTACCGGTCTTGATCTCGATTGGTACTTCAAATCCCGAGCTCGGTACCGCACCTTCACGTCTCGGTTTGGTATAATACGGGGTTGATCCTCGACCCATCATCCTGGTCTCGGTTAATCAACAAAATCAGGTGAGCCCGATTCTAATCGTATATAAAATGTAACATGGATTTCCACTATTTCTTAAAACAACATTATAGTAGTTCATCTTATTTTGTTGTTGTTGTTGTTTCTTTTTTATTTATTTCTTGAGCTGAGCAGAGATGGATCCAGGATTTTAGCTCTATGAGTTCAACATTTGCAGTTTTAAGTATTAAACTCATTATGTTTTTAAAATTATGAGTTCATATCTACTATTTATTATAATTTTTGTAAATTTTTATACAAATTAAATTATTGCGCGTGAAAAATGTTGGGTTCAGATAAACCCGCTACCCGAAAGCTGCATCCGCCTCTTGACCCGAGGGTCTATCTAACATAACTTTTTTCCCTTTATAAGGTAGGAATAAAGTCTCGTACACAGTATTCTTTTCAAATCCCATTATGTAAGATTATACTGAATTTATTGTTATTATTCTATAATATTATAAGTATATGAAGTATGAACCATCCAAGAAAGGACCATAAACACGAATGAAAGCGAGGGAGTGCTAAATTTTGAAGTAGTTGACCATAAAACATGCTAAATTTTGGCACTATGTCGTCAGAATGTTAATTAATACTTCAATTAATTGCTTAAAACCAAACTCCATGTAGGTCGCTAGCAAATTAAAATCACGCGTTGGGCTTAAAATATTCATTGAAGAATTGAATAAAACTTTTGGGGTAGTTCATCTCCTTTCTCTATAAAATATTCTTTTCGGTCTCAAATAAGTGATTTTTTGCTTCTTTTTTTGTAGTTTAATTTTTTATACTTTAAAAATAAATTAATTATTATTTTTCCTACATTGTCGTTGGAGTAAATAATGTTAGAGTATGTGTTAGAAATGTTTATGTGAAAAGATAGTAAAAGTTAATATGGTCAATTCATTACTAATTAATGTTAAAAAGTGAATTTTTTAATTTGTGTGAAAACATCCATATTTCAGGGTACCAATTTTCTTAATAAATGAATTTCTTAAGAAAAACAACCGGTCTAAACTCATAACCTATAACGGCCAAATTTTCTTTGGAACCAATTTTTCATGTTATGTTGTAATTTATATTTTTTATAATAGTACTTCACTATAACAACAAAAAAATAACTGATAAGACTGCTATAGAGAAGTTTGACTGCATATAAAAAATAAAATAAAAAGAACCCACAATTATTTATCAAATTTAAAGATTATGTCAGAAATACCAAGGAGAAATAATAATTTCTAGTTCAAATGTTTTTCAAAGAAAATTCTATCATGGGAGAGGGAAGGGCGATTATTGTGTGAAAATATTTCACTAGTACCACTAAACTATATAGACATACCTATGTATAATAACATCGCTACATAACAGTCAGTCACTATAAAAATTAAATTATTTATAAAATCAATTTTCATGATATGTTATAATATATATTTTCTATAACGTCACTTCGTAATTAGACACAAAAAAAATCCGAAACAAATAAGGCTATTATAGAGAGGTTCGAGTGTGGTTCAAACGAAATGGGTAACTTGACCAACTATATTTAATACCATAGATTTTAGAAGCAGCGGTCATAAGAAAACATATTTTGAAATAGGGGCTGTCAGCTGATTCTTTTGCTAGTGCTTTTAAAATATGTACAATATGAACTAGGTCGGGTAAAACTTAAATATATGAGCCACTTTTTGTTATGATATGAGGTCACACGTATTATCTTATAATTCTTTCTATAGTATATGTTTTATATAACAATATTTCACTATAATATGCAAAAAAAATTGAAATAAATAATGTTGTTAAAGAGAAATTCGATTGTGATTCAAAGTTTTTTAGTTTATCGTGTTTGGATCTTTATTCAACTGGATTTAATTAACTTTTATTAATAGGCTATAGCTAGTAGAATTAAAACTTCAAATATTGAACATAAAGATTCATTGTATTTTTTTTAAATAAAAAACAGAAGGTCCATTCCCCAATATCAACCTGGCTAGATCACAAATAAAACGTCTATAGAAAATGGTGATAGGAAATAAATGAATAAACAAGAGTTTTGAAAGTAATGACTTATATATAGAACTTACCTTAGAAGATTTCTTCCCTTCCTCTACATTTTCCTCAGTTCAAATTTGACAAAAATAATATTATATAAAACAAACTGTTGACCAACAAGAAGTGAATATCGTGTAGTACTTTATTTCATATTAGAAATTTTCACGTAGTATTTTACTAAAAATTTTATACTTCTGTATCTGTTCCCAGTTCTAGGAAAAAATTATTCTTTTCAATTTTATTGACATATGTGTCTAACGGGAGCCTTGGCGTAACTGATAAAGTTACTACCAAGTGACCAGCAGGTCACGGGTTCGAACTGTGGAATCAACCTCTTGCAAAAATGCAGGGTAAGACTGTGTATGATAGACCCTTGTGGTCCGGCCCTTTCCCGGACCCCGCGCATAGCGGAAACTTAATGCACCGTATAAAACAAGAAAATTAACATTGTCAATTAACATTAATTAGTAGCTGAACTATTGTTTTACCTAATCGGAGGATCTAAGGAAAATCCCTATCAAACTTTAATTAACATAATTGTAAGCAATTCTTTTTACTATTTGGTTCTTGTTTGTTATATGCTTATTGTGCCTTTTTTTTTAAAAGTTCCAATAATGTTTCAAATGATAAAAAAATTCATACTAATTTAAGGAGTATTATCACTTCTAGCCCTATTGTCTCTAAGTTGAGGGTCTCTCGGAAACAGCTTTTCTATCCCTTCTGGGGTAGAGGTAAGGTCTGCGTACAATCTACCCTCCCAAGCCCCACTGGTGGGATTTTACTGGGTTGTTGTTGTTGTATCACTTTTAGCCCGTATCAGAAACTATTTAGATTTGGTAGCCGACAAAATGTATAATATATATATATATATATATATATATATATATATATATATATATATATATATATATATCGGAAAATGGTTCAAAATGCCCGTAAATTATTGGAAAAGCTTTAAAAATACCCTTCATCCACCTATTGGGCTAAAAATACCCCTCCATCCATTTTTGTGGTTCACTTATGCCTTTTTATCGTTAGGTCAATGCTAAATTAAAAATTATTATTATTTTTTTTGTAAAACTTAAAAAAAATATTTTGCAAAATATTTCTTTTTTTAAACTAATGCACCAATAATCCACTAATTTAGTAAAGTTTTTTTTTTTCAGTTTTTACAAAAAACATATTTTTTTCCAGTTTTTTTAAAGTAATTTTTTTTTGTATAAACTGAATTTTTTTTTGTAAACAGAAAAGAAAATGTTTTAAGAAAATCTTTTCGTTTTTGAAAAATACTTTTTTTTTTCATTTTTTTCAATTTTTTTTAAAACGAAAATATTTTTCCTTTAAAAAAAACTGAAAAACGAAAATAAAAAGAAATGCTTTAAAAAAACTGAATTTTTTTTAAAAAAAATGATTTGTTTTTTGTAAAAACTTAATTGTTTTTGTAAAAACTGAAAAAAAAGACTTTACTAAATTAGTGGACTATTGATGCATTAGTTTAAAAAAACGTAAATATTTTGCAATTTTTTTTTTTAAGTTTTACAAAAAGAATAATAATTATTTATAATTTAGTATTGACCTAACGGTCAAAGGGCATAAGTAAACCAAAAAAGTGGATGAAGGAGTATTTTTAACCCAATAGGTGAATGAAGGGTATTTTAAAACCTTTTCCTATAGTTTAGGAGCATTTTAAACCATTTTCCGTATATATATATATAATATACAAAAAAAAATATTTTCAATTATTATGTAAGCGACTATACGATATTATTTTTCCTAAAAGAAATTTTGCTATCAATTGACCGACAGAAAAATGGAAGCATCAATAATTAAGTGGGAAGATGAATCCGAAAATTGAAGTAGTTATCTGTCTTTCAACAAATAAAGTAGCTTTGAAGCCACCTACCCCATATGTTGCTGCTTTCTTATCCAATAATTTCTCAACTATATAAATGCATATACAATTTTTTTTCATTTTACTTAATTGATTTTTATTATTCCCAGACGCACGCGTAAGTATTTATAGTCGATAAGTAATATAAAATTGTATGTCCAAATATCGTACCCACATGAACTTGTGATTAACTATTTACTAAATTAAACTCAGACAATTAATCTATTCAAACGATTTTCTAAAATGTGATTAATTAACTACAACTAATCTAGAGTAGCAAACAAAGAGATTAAAGGAAACAAGTTGGCAATATTAGAGACGAATTCAATGAAAGACAATATTCTAAAGCTATAGATTAGCTAACAATCCCGTTGAGTCTTCCACTTAAATTGTCTAATTACTTTATCTGGTTTATTGGTTGCCAGGGTTAATATTACTCGTAACCTTCTCCCGAAGTACTTATCGCCTATTTAAGCTAACCTAACGCATATATTCCTATGGAATTAGGATTAATAAGAACGCATTAATAATTCCAGTATAATAACAAAGCAAGGCGATTAGGTATATCTCTATCCTAACTGCAAATTCATTCCCCGTTAATCAGGTCCAAGATCTCACTCTACTTAATCTTATATGCAATCTAAAATTTTCTCTCCCGACTGCAATCCTAGATTCGTAGATGATATTTAATGGTGATCAAGCAATCAAATAATTAAGTGCAATATTGAATAAATAAACCAATATGATAAAATAATAAGAACAATTGTAGCTTCAAACTACAACGTTCATGTAGCACCTAAAACTCTAGAACTAATAAACTATGAAGTTAAAGGAAGAGAAGAGATGAAAACCTAATTGAAAGCCTCATCCAAAGCGTGATTTATGTTCTTCCCTCCAAAGTGGCGTGTTCCCCACCCAAAAATATGTTAGATATCCTCCAAATTAGATTTAGGATCTTTTATACGAGTTGGGACCATATAAAACCAAAATAACTTTGACACGAGCGAAGTAGGAAAATCTCACAAGCAGGTCCAGAGGCCTTGGCCCGGTGCACAAGCCAGAAACCTTTTCTACTTCACTCCTTTTCTTGAAATTGTAATGCATTCTTTCTTGTCTTCTACTTGGGGGACAAAACCAAAGGATGTCCCCCTTTTTATTCTCTTAATTTTCTTTCTTTTTCTTCTTCGTTTTATTCAAGTTTGCTCCGAATTTCTTTATTTTCATACCACTTTATTCCTACACAATTAAAATATAATATTAAGCACAAAGTAATATAATTAACACTCAAAAGACGATTAAAAATACTAAAATATGAGTCAACAATGATTAAATCTATACATTTTTTGCCGAACATCAATTTCCAAGTGGCTAAATAACTAGCATTTGCAAGATCAACTCATTATCTAGTTAGTTACATATAAGAATCAATTGTATAAATAATGTTGAAGAATGAACGACGTCTCGGGTTTGAACTTTAAGAATATAAAAAGACTTAATATAAGTGTTTTCCTTTAACGAGTTAAATCTGAATTAGTTGAAGCTTCAGTATAAGCGAGAAGTTCATATTCTCCAGATTCTACTATAAACCAGATAGTGAGGATGAAAAAGCATAAGCTATCTCGTTAGTGCTCTCGTATTTACTGTACGAGTATTAAACAATAATGGGAGGGGTGGGGGGAATTTTTTCTCATTTTATTGTGTTATGAACCGACACCAGACCAATCTCACACAAGTAGCTATTGGACTGAAAAGAACTATTGGGCCAAGTACAAGCAATAGGGCCAGGTTAATTTGGGATCCAAGTTGAGTCATAGGCATGTATTTATAAGGGACAATGGTCCGTGATTTGGGGTTATGCGAATATTGTTGAGAAAAATGTCTGAGTCCTCTCCTCCCCAATTCTGAGTCTAGCTTCTCATCCCCTTCTTTGGTTCTATTCTATCTTACTTAGCTTCTATATTTTGTATTTCCATTACTGTTGTTCTACTTCGTTGAGTTGTAATCGTTATATACTACCATCAATATAATCTGTATTTTGGAGTTGTTACATTGGTGCTTTTATCCAGAGGTCTTCAATGGAGGACCAAATCTATTGAACTAACAATCCAATTAAGGTCATGATGGTTGAAATCTGTTCACTGTTACATGAGTTGGTGGGAAACGTTGAAACGAGTAAGCCTACTCGACTGGAATTCCAACGATTCTGTGGCGAGAATCTAGAATTATAGATTTCTCAGGCTGAACGATTCTTTAAATTCTATGAAATTTCATAAAACAACAAGTTACTTATCGCCTAGTCCTATCTCGATGGAGAAGCTTTGAAGTGGTACCAATGGCTTTCTCGGAACAAACAATTAGCATATTGGCATCATTTTACTAAGAAAGTGTTGATTCTGTTTCGTAAACAGCGTCTCGAGCCGCCGAAAAGTCATTTGGCTTCAATTAAGGAATATTCTACAGAGATCGAAGCCTAGGTGTTCGACAAAATGTCACATGGTTGTTGTTCCAAGGTGTTTGACACTGAGCAATCAGAAGTTGAAGTCCGTACTGATACAACAACTTCAACTTTAAACATTGCGAAATCAGTGGAGGTCCAAGTGTTTGATAACAACTCTCACTTAAACAAATGTGAGTCGGTATCCACTTTTGAAACTGAACAATCAGTGGATGGAAATTCTTCCATTACAACAGCTAGCTCAGGCATGCCTGATCCTCCTATTCGTGTCGCTGATGAAGAAAATTCAACCACAACCGTTGACAAGGTGATCAATGACAATTTTTGCGCGAATGATAGATTACTCCAGTCTAGCTGCAAGACCTTGCAAAACGAGGTGACTGCTGCAGCATTCAAAATGCCGCCGAGAGAAATGCACTAAACAATGTAGCTTGGGAGTTTGAAAATTCTCCTCTAGGGGATAAAATAGGTTATCAGATTAATTTTCTAGTCAAGGATCTGCCGTGTCAAATGCTATAGGGAGATTTGCTGGAATAGCATATCCAATTGTTGGGGCGACTCAAAAGATATTGTGTCTTCATTATGATTTTGACTTACACAAATGCAATTGGGTTGCTACTGGATAACATGATTCACTATTATTGACACAAAAAAAATGTCATGTATATTCAGAGCATAGCACTAACGCAAGAGACTTTGGCTTACCAATTTGTGGTTATGTGGACAAGTGGTTCGACACGGGGCAGGAATTTAAGGTTGCTCCAGGTGGAGTTGAACTGGTTATTGAACACAATGGTGGTGATATAAAGTCTTGTTCAATGTACAAGCTACGGGGAGAGCCTATAGCAAATTCATTTGTATGTTCTGTTGATGATGCTACTACTCAAATTGAGGAGCAATACCTTATTGATCAGCTAAGGTCTTTTCTAAGTGGAAGGTCTCTTGAGCTAAATGATTTATATCATGTTTTAACTTTCACGTTGATGTTATGGTTTAATGAAACTGTTGTCATAAGAGATGAACCTCTACAGTGTGTTGCTGCGATTACAAAGAAGCCTCCATTTAGGATTAATTCAATACTCTCTATTCCACGTGACCTAACCATGTTTAATATTCACAAAGTTTTATATGATTTTTGGAATCAATTATTTGCCGGACACTCCAAAAAGGTCTACCCTCAACATGGACTCGAGCTTGCTCAATGCTTGGAGGAGTTGCCTCGTACTTTTTCCGTTAGCAATTGTTACCAGTTTGTAAAGAGAAGTATATTAGACACCTACAACGCACTTGGTCATGCTGCACTTCTTATAACTTCACATTAATACTTCCTTGATCAATTTGGAATAGCTTTTCCATTTGACACTGGAACTAGCATTTTGGTTACCACATCTCTTATACTCACGAGAAATTGTGTATTTTGTGATGCTTTGGCAATTTAAAGCCTAATAGATTCAAGCGATCAACCTTGGGGACCTCCTGCATTACACTCTTGACAATTCAATGGAGTTATACCGTTGATGCATATGAAGGGGAAACAACAAAGAGTGTAGGAAAAATATTATAATAGAAGATGCTATTGGTGGTCTAGATTCTAATTATTCTATTAATAATTAAACTCTTAGGAAACTTGGACATATGCATATGTGTAGAATCTCGTTTAGGACTATTATCAGGTTGGATTTTGTTTCTTCTATCATTATCTTTTATGACACATGGAAGGAGGTGGAATGTACTATCATAAACATCAATTTGAATGTTCCATGTGGTATCATGAATGAAATTTTACAACTTTCAAGTGGACTATTTTTTTTCACTATTGTGCTGGTTAGATTAGTGAAATACTTCACTATAGAATATTATGACGTCGCCCAACATACAACTTTCAAGTGGACTGGTTTTTTTCACTATTGTGATGGTTAGATTTGTGAAAGACTTCACTATAGAATATTATGACGTAGCCCAACATCACATGAAGACGCATCCCGTAGAAGGTGCAATCGAGAGATCTGGTGGAGAGCGAGCTTCTAATATTGTTTATCAGAACTTCAAGGTGGATAACTCTAGCGTAGGGTCTGAACATATTAAGGGGTTTTGTCTGTATTGTAGAGCTTTCCAAATTCCTTTTGATCCTAGCAGTACTCTTGATGGATTTTTTGGAATCCAGTTATCCGAGGCTATTCCTTACATTGTGGCATATCGTGTGAATATTTCTCTTGATAAAGAAGGAAATGGATCTACTGCGACCACGATAGATTTCACTGTGAACTCCTTTCTACTAGTGCAAGCTAACACAGTTTCTCTTTCCTTTTAATCAGGAAATGATGCTGAAGAAGAATGGACAGTAAGGGGCATTGCAAATATTATCACCATTTTGATAAGCTATCTGATGATGTTTTCTTATGTATGCATTGCATTGGGTGGTAATCCATGCTTATCCTCTTCTTATAATTCAATACTGTTAAATGCTTGGACTGATTGGGAAGTTTACAACAACTTGGTGGAAGAGTTTCAAGTGCCGCAAAAAGTCAGTTTCCATTTCATCGAGTTCATGCTTTTGTGGAGGTTCGCTACTGGAATGTTTGCCTTAGTTCTCTCATTTAACTTACGTCTAAGAGGGTGAGCAAAGACATGTAAATTTACATGGCAGGCTATGATGGAACTTTAGCTAATATTTCTGGTACTAACTATTAAAAGCCACAATTACCAAAGTTCTAATCGGTTCATAACAGGTGTATCATATCACATATCTTCCTCAAGTCATAAAGCATGCCGTGATTTTGAGATAATTGGTTGGGAGCTTGTGAGCATCACTATTCTTGACTCAAAACTTGAGGATAAGGTTCCTATTGAGGACAGGAGTATTGTTACGAACCGACACCAGCACAATCTCACACGAGTAGCTATTGGGCTGAAAAGAACTATTGGACCGAGTACAAGCAATAGGGACATGTTAATTTGGGACCCAGGTTGAGTCATATGCATGTAATTATAAGGGACAATGGTCCATGATTTGGGGTTATGAGAATACGCTTGAGAAAAATGTCCGAGTCCTCTCCTCCCCAATTCTGAGTCTAGCTTCTCATCCCCTTCTTTGGTTCTATTCTATCTTACTTAGCTTCTATATTTTGTATTCCATTACCGTTGTTCTATTTCGTTGAGTTGTAATCATTAGATACTACCATCAATATACTCTGTATTTTTAAGTTGTTACATATTGTAACTCGAAATTGTTCGTTATTCTTCAGTTAACTAAGTGTTAATATTTACTCTTGTTTAAATAAGATGTTAAGTACAAATACTACTCTTTCTATATTGATAATTATTCTACTCTGGTTACTAAAATAATTAGCTATGAAATAAAGCAATAAAGAAAAGAATAATATTGCAAGGAAAAGAGAGGTAATTCTTATTGAATTTTGAGATGATTTACAATGGGGTAAGATGCCTCTATTTATAGGAAAAAATAACTTAGACAAAAAGTAACAAACTCTCTAAAAGATAGACATTCACTCTAATTACAATTATATTCATAACACTCCCCCTTGAATATCTACTCAATAAGTAATGTGCCTCGTTAAAACCTTAACTAAAATAAAACTCTAGTAAAGAAAAAGAGTACACATGTTCAATAATACGCCTTTGGTTGCTTCGTTAAAAACCTTGCAAGGAAAACTCAGTGAGACAAAATCTTGTAAGGGAAAAGAGTGCAACACGCATTAACTCCCCCTGATGAGAGCATCAATTCACATCCTTGAGCCTTCGCATCCCAATCTTGTACACTAGCTTCTTGAAGGTTGACGTCGGTAGAGACTTGGTGAAAAAATCAGTCATATTATCACTTGAAAGAATTTTTTGCACATTGATATCACTATTCTTTTGAAGATCATGTGTGAAAAATAACTTTGGTGAAATGTGCTTTTTCCTATCTCTTTTTATGAATCCTCCTTCAAACCATATTTGTCTTGAATAAGATGTATTATAGACATTAACCATACACATTCTCAATTTGCTTCATGAATAGATGAAGTAGCCACGATTGATTGCTTAGTCGATCGCCAAGATATGACATTGACTCCACAGGTAAATACATAGCTTGTTTGAGATCAAGCCTTGTGTGGATCGGATAAATACCCAGCATCGGCATAACCAACAACATTTTGACTGCAATTATTGCCATAAAATAAGCCCATATAGGTATTGCCTTTTAGATACCGCAATATGTCTTTGATTCCATTCCAATGTCTCCTTGTAGGAGCAGAGCTATATCTTGCTAAGACATTAACTGAAAAAGTTATGTCAGGCCTAATAGTATTAGCAAGATACATTAGTGCAATTTCACTAATATATGGTACTTCAAGACCAAGTAGCTCTTCATTCTTTTCTTGAAGTCAGAACATATCCTTATTCACATCAATTGATCGAACAATCATCAGAGTACTTAATGGATGTGCTCCCTTCATGTAAAACCGTTTCAATACCTTTTCTGTGTAGGCAGATTGATGAACAAAAATCCCGTTTGCCAAATGTTCAATTTGTAAACCGAGACATAATTTTGTCTTTCCGAGATCTTTCATCTCGAGTTCCTTCTTTAAATAATCAATTGCCATTTGTAGTTCTGTAGGAATTCCAATAAGGTTTATGTCATTTACATATACGACAAGTACAACAAATTCCGATGTTATTTTATTTATAAAAACACATGGACAAATGGCATCATTTATATGACCTTCCTTTAATAAATACTCACTAAGACAATTATACCAAATTCGTCTTGATTGCTTTAGACTATACAAAGATCTTTTCAATTTGATTGAAAATATTTTTCAGGACTTTAAATTATGTGCGTTAGGCCTTTTAAATCCCTCAAGAATTTTCATGTATCTCATTATCAAGTGAAACATAAAGGTAGGTTGTAACCACATCCATTAAATGCATGTCAATATTTTCATGGACAGCAAAACTAATGAGATAACAAATGTTATAACATCCATAACAGGTGAATATGTCTCTTCATAATCGACATCAGGCCTTTGTGAAAATCCTTGTGCCACAAGGCGTGCCTTATATATTTTTACCTCATTTTTATCATTCCTCTTGCGTACAAAGACCCGTTTATAGTCAACATGCTTAACATCATTAGGTGTTTGGACTACAGGCCCAAAAACTTCACGTTTCGCAAGTGAATTCAATTCTAATTGGATTACTTCTTGCCATTTTGACCAATCACGTCTTTGTCGACATTCTCTAACAGATTGAGGTTCAAGATCCTCATTATCTTGCATAATGCTATATGCAACATTATATGCAAAGACATAAACCACCACTATATCCACTCGATTCAAATTTGTCTCAATATCAATTGGGTTTATTGATAATTTCTTATTTTCTTGAGTCTCAGGCTCATTGATTTCCTCATGAATCTCGGGATTGGTTAAATCGTGGATTTCTTCATGAGGCTCTTTCGTAGTGTCATCTTGAGCGTTTATTTTTCTTTTTCTAGGATTTCGATCCTTAGAACCCAATGTTTGTCACGCTTTAGGCGTGCTTTTGACTCATTAGATATGACACTAGAAGATTGTCCAACAGGGACATCAATACGGATTGGAACATTCTGTCACGACCCAAAATCTATAAGGTCCTGATGGCACCGGACATCATTGTCGGGCAATCCAATCATTAATTAATTGAAATAATTTTCTATTTTAGCATTTATGAAAAGCATTTACTTTCACTTGATTACATGTTAACTAAATAAAATCGGTTAAGTAAAACAATGGTTTGAATATTACACTTTAGCAAATATATCCCAACACATCCCAGAACCCGGTGTCACAAGTACATGAGCAATTTCTAAGAATTTTTTAATTCTTCAAAGCTTGTCCGAAATACAAGTGGACAAGGAAATTAAAATAATGTAATAGAGTATGAGGGAGACTCTGTCAGCTGCGGATCGCCTCCGGATGATGCAGCTCGCCTAAGTCTCCAATCCTCCACATCGCTATGAAAGTACCTGTGCAATCAAATGCATAGCAAGTGCATCATGAGTACAAAAACAACGTGTACTCAGTAAGTCGCCCGCGTAACCTCAGAGAGGTAGTGACGAGACGTCAAATTAGACACTTGCTAAAGGTCAATTTAGAATATTCAAGTGTGACACTAAGCATGATTATCAGAGGCAATTTATTAAAATCAGGAATAAATATTATCAACTCCTTTCACATTTAACACTTTATATCTTCGTCATATTAATAAAAATTAATCAACATGGGTGATTTAATCAAATAACAATTTATCAACGGGAAGGAACAACTTATTCCAATTTTTTTAATAAACTTTAAATCTCTGTCATTTCAATTGACAACTTAAAATTCCAGGCCAGTAATCAGGCAAAAATCATAGCAACTACACAGTAAATATCATGCGCAAGCAATGCCGAGGGTCGAACGGCGCGGACCAATAATAATAAACTGTACACTGTCGAGGGTCGAACGACGCGGACCAATAATAATAAACTGTGCACTGTCAAGGGTCGAACGACTCGAACCATAGATGTATCTATCTGCCCTACTCGCGAATCGATCATGCGACGCGGTTATACATACAAATAATAAGGCTAGCCTGCTCGCGAATCATACCTGCGACTCAGGTGCTCATATGTACACATATCCACATTATAAATCCGTATTTTTATCAAGAAAGCAGTTTTTCTCAGGAAAGTGGTAAAATTCTTCTTAAAGGAACATGAAATATAGCTTTCAAATCTTTGTTTTGAAACTCATTTCCCAAGTTTAATGATATTCCATAATATAACCCTACCAGGTATACAATTATCCACGGAGGAATCAATTCTCTTTCTAGATGATTAAGAAAATGAACTCTAGCCTTCTTTAGATATTCAATTACTAGTTTGATTATATTAGCAGTTTAATATTACAGGCAGGATCACAGGTACAACAAATAAGGCATGCTAGTGGGTCCTAGACTACCCGGACATGTCATAATAGTAGCTACGCACGGACTCCCGTCACCTCGTGCGTACGTATCCCACGAAGATAATAGCACATACTTAATTAATTCACCTAGGGAGACAATTCCCCCTCACAAAGTTAGAAATGAGACTTACCTCGCTCCGAAATTCTATAACCGGCTCCCAAGCCCTTTCGACGACTCCAACGGACGCACAACGCCCCAAAACTATCCAACTCACGGCAAACCAATGAAAATATACTCTAATATTTGCAACAATTCCAAATTATATAATTTCCCGACCCTACTTAGTGAAATGACCAAAATGCCCTCAAGCCCATGTGCCCGGAAATCCGAAATTTCTCGAAGATATATTCTACCCATAGCTTTACTAGTTCAAATATACAATTTACTCTAAATTCCATGCTCAAATTCGTGGCTAAAAATCCAAATTACCATTTCTAGGTTTTCTTCAATATTTCCAAAGTTTTTCACAATTTTCATGTATAATTCCATGCAATAACCTTGTATTTAACTTAGAAACATGAAGGAGTTACTTACCTTGCGATCCTTGACGAAAACCCTCTCTTGAAGTTCCTCCCAAATCGACCAAACCAAAGAAGAAATGACACAAATCTCGGTTTTAAAACATTCTGCCCAGGCAATTTTTCGCACCTGCGATCAAACTCTCGCACCTGCGATTTCGCAGGTGCGACAAAACCTCCGCACCTGCGGCTTTTCCTCAGCTCCTGCCAACTTTGCACCTGCTCCCCATAACCCGCATCTGCGACTTCACAGGTGCAGAATTATCATCACACCTGCGCTCCAAGACAGACCACCACCTCTTCGCACCTGCGGCCAAAGCCTCGCAGGTGCGGTCACACCAGATGACAGCAAATTCCGACCTTCTTTAAACTCTCAAGCTTGATCCGTTAACCACCCGGAATCCACCCGAGGCCCCCCGGACTCCATCCAATTATACCAACATGTTACAAAACATAATGCCTACTTGCTCGAGGCCTCAAATCACATCAAACAACATCGAAACCATGAATCACACCCAAATCCCAACTTTGTGAACTTAGAAATTTCCAACTTCTACATCCGATGCCGAAACCTATCAAATCACGTCCGATTGACCACAAATTTTGCATACAAGTCATATTCAACATTATGGACATGCTCTAACTTCCGAAATCCTATTCCGACCCATATATTAAAATTTCCACTCCCGGTCGGATTTCTTCAAAACCTTCAAATTTCTAACTTTAGCTAATTGACTTCAAAATGACTTACGGACATCCAAATTCACTTCTGATCGCACTCCCAACTCCAAAATCACCATACAAAGATATTCACAGACTCGAAATCCCAAACAGACATCAACATCACTGAAATGCGCTTCAAGCCAAACTTAGGAAATTTCTTCAAAAATGTTGACTTCCACAATATGCATCGAAATGCTCTAGGGTTATCCAAAGCCCGATCCGGACATACGCCCAAGTCCAAAATCATCATACGAACTGTAGGAACCTTCAAATCCTGATTCGGAGGTCGTTTCCTCAAAATTCCAATCTTAGTTGATTCTTCCAACTTAAGGCTTCTGAAATGAGAATTTTCTTTCCAAATCAACTCTAGACTTTTCGGAATTCAATTCCGACCATACAAGTCATAATACCTGAAACGAAGCTGTTCACGGCCTCAAACTGCTGAACGACGTGCTAGAGCTCAAAATGACCGATCGGGACGTTACACATTCTCTGTAGGGATATATGATTTTGTTATCCTTTTCAAATCCGTAAATGCGTCTGGAATTTGATTTGTTATTTTCTGCAAGTGGATGATCTTTTGCACCTCTTTTTCAAAAATAGAGACACGTGGATCAAGATGAGACAATGATGGATTTTTCCACAAAATTTTTCATTTGGTTTCACCAATTTCTCCCCTAATTTTGGGAAAAGTGTCTCATCGAATCGACAGTCTACAAATATTGCAGTGAACAAATCCCCCGTTAATGTTTCGAGGTAGCGAATGATGGAGGGTGATTCAAACCCAACATATATTCCTAACCTTATTTGGGGATCCATTTTGGTGCGATATGGCAGTGCTACAGGCACATATATTGTGCATCCAAAATTTTTAAATGGGATATATTAGGTTCATGACCCAAAACTAATTGCAACGGGGAATATTTATGATAATTTTTTGGTCTGAGATGAACTAGCATTGTTGCATGCAAAATGGCATGACCCCAAACAGAAGTGGGCAACCTCGTTTTCATGATTAACAGGCTTGCTATCAATTGCAGACGTTTAATTAAAGACTCTGCAAAGCCATTTTGAGTGTGAATATGAGCTACATGATGTTACACTTTTATCCCAATTGATAATCAATAATCATTAAATGCTTGGGATGAAAACTCAGCAGCATTATCAAGTCTAATAGACATAATTGATTACCCGAAAACTGTGACCCTAATCGGATTATTTGTGACATTAGTTTTGCAAATGTGAGGTTGCGAGATGATAATAGGCACACATGAGACTATATAGAAGATGCATCTATTAAGACCATAAAATACCTAAACGACCCACTAGTAGGTGAATAGGTCCACAAATGTCCTGATGTTTTAGACTTCAATACCACACAAGAAGATTAGTTACTTTATGTGGTGCCCAATTTTCGAGTGCTGTCTCAGTAGAAGAACCTGGTTCTTCTTGGTGTTCCAACCACTACTGTTGCAGAATAATAAAAAGCAGTAAAGTAAAAACACATAGATTTTTACGTGGAAAACACCTGGCTCAAAAGGTGAAAAAACCACGACCTACTCCTCAGTAGGATTTGCTCAAACTCTTCACTAAAACTCTGAGCCAAACGGACTTACAAAATAAACTCTTTTGTAATCCTAGGACTAACTCTAATCCCTTTGTAGTAACTAGCCCCTAGCTAATTTCTACACACCTCAAGTTAACTCTAACTTGAACAATACGTACCTATTACAGTTGCTTCTATGAAAGCTGACAGATACTATATTAGAACTCCTACTACAATCAACTAGACTCAATAATCAATCAGATGGAACTTGTTCTTCTAGTTGAACTGTAGCCTTTGGATCGCACAATGATTCTGCTAGCAAAATAACTCTGGGAACTTTGCTTTTAGACTTTGATTAACTTCAGCTTTTGTGTGTGTCGAATTCCAGCAGAAATACATCAAGTATTTATAGAGTCAGTTGTTGAGCTTGTCTTCCAATTCTAGTCCAACTCTACCTGGGTGAACATAATTCGTACCAAACTCAACTTCCTTCATTTTGTTACTGTCCTTGCTGAATTCGACTTCAATTAATTAGATTAGTCTGCAACCTTTTCGCATTAGGAGACAATTTCTTGGTTCATTGGTATTTCATATTCACAAACATCTCCTAAGCATATACGGTTCATGTGCCATCTATTTAGTTCAAGATGTGTGCTCTGATGCACCTGGTTTAACTGGTCAACCATTTGTCAATCTTCAAAACTATGCAGTGACATGGGTCAACATTCTCCCTTTTTGATGATGACAAACTCTGTGCTTAATCCTGTATACACTTCAAACACTTTGTATGGTTTTAAGCATTAGTCATAGAGAATCCAGGTTCATTAGGTTATAAATATCACTTTAAAAAAATATTTTAAAAAGTTCCGCACATATCTTCCCCCTTTTGGCATCATCGAAAAGTTTGCAAAATGATATACTTACTAGTTTTATTAATTATTACTCATGGACATTGAGGCAACTGCAGGTGCAAAGCATGATTAATCAATACAAGAAGCCAATAAATGTTATCTAACTAAGAAATTGAGACAAGTCAATAACTAAAAGCAAAATTCATTGATTAGTAACGATAATCAACCACCATACAAAAAAACAAAAACAAACCAACCACGAGCAAAAAAAAAGGAGTAAAAAGAACTGAAACTGATAACTTGTCTAAAGAGGGGTTATGGAAGCTCTGAAAAGCCTAAGGATGGGAAGGTGCAGAGGAGGTTGTGGTCTTGGATTGTAGGAGAGACAACATCTGCTGAAGAACACCCTCGCTATTTTCTTTCTCCTTTGATAATTCTGCTCTAAGAGCATCCCCCTCAGCTTCAACCTCAATCACACGAGACTTCAAACGAAGGATCTCCATATCCTTAATCTCGTTTTCCTGCACCAGAGTTCTAACTTTGTTGTTGACTGGTTGCTTCCTAGATGAACCAGGTTCATCCACAGGAACATTGATATTGTAGTCACATGTAAATAAAGTTTCCTTCCCAAAATAGTCTTTGGCAGTAGCCATCTCATCCCTCTTTACTGGAACCCCAAAATGTGCAAAAACTGCTGTCAAAATGAAGCCATAAGGAATTGCGTGTGCTTTAGTTCCATTCACCACTCTGTCAAAGAGTTGGATAATGAAAGCCGACCAACTAATTTGCTTTCCCCTTTACAAGCATTCCATCAAAGTAAGATCCATATAATTTGCCATGTGCCTTCTTTCTTGTCTAGGCAATAGGAACTTGATGACGAACTCAAAAAGTAGCTTGTGCTCTGGCTTCATTTCACTCACTTCCCCTTAGCATATCAAATTCTTTGCTCAATTTTTCAGAAGTTTCCCCAAATATGATATCGTCCACATATATTTGCACAACCAGGAGATCTTTACCTTTTCCCTTAAGAACAAGGTACTATCAATTTTGCCTCGTTTGTACCCATGTTCTAGCAGGAATTTTGATAATCGTTCTTACCATGCTCTTGGTGCCTGTTTGAGACCATATAGAGCCTTGTCGAGTTTGTTTACATGGTCAGGTGACTCCTTGCTTTCAAAACCTGGAGGCTGCTTGACAAATACATCTTCCTTCAGATAGCCATTCAGAAAGACACTCTTAACATCCATCTGATGAAGAGTGAATTCCATATGTACAACAAATGCTATAAGAAGTCTGACTGCCTCCAGTCTTGCCACAGGGGCAAAGGTCTCATCATAGTCAATTCCTTCTTCTTGACCTTGAACAACTAATCTTGCCTTATTCCTTATAACAGTTCCATTCTCATCGAGCTTGTTCCTGAATACCCACTTGGTGCTAATTACTGATCTATCTAGTGGCCTGGGTACCAAGTGCCATACTTGACTTCTTTCAAACTTATTCAGCTCTTCTTGCATGGAATTTACCTAGTCAGCATCTTGTAGGGATTCCCCAATGTTATTTGGTTCGATCATGGATAGAAAGGCATCAAAAGCTCACATATTTTTCAGGGATGATCTTGTTTTGATTCCGGATGCCAAATCTGTTATGATGTTCTCAAGAGGGTGAGAACTCTGATATCTGTGTGGCTTAAGTACCAGCTGTTCATTCCTAGATGATTCCATGGTATCTTGTTGCTGTAGAGAAGGATCAGGGCCAAGTTGCACATGTTGAATTCCCCCTGTCATGATGCTTGGGGTAGTTGAACCTGGTCCATCACCTGTTCCACCTTCCATGCTTGCTTCAGTGTGATCATTGCTTCTTACCAGTCTAAGCTGCTCATCTTCAGGTTCCTTACCAACCCCAATGATTTCATCTTTCTTTCCGTTTCCAAAGGAGACATTTCCTCCTTTGAGACTTTCAAGTGAAAGGAACTGTTCCATGTTCCCAGTCATATGCTTTGAGCCGCCACTATCCAAATACCAAATCTGGCTGCCTCCTCTCACTTAAACCTACAAAAAGAATCAAAGGTTAGTATTAAGAACCCAAACTAGTTTGGGTCCTTTTCTATGAGAGAATGAATGAATCAAATTTTTCTTGGCCCAATTTGGTAGCCATTTTTCCCTTTTACAAACCTCTCTTTTTTTCGACTAGCCTGCTCTTTTGGAGTACACTCATATTTGTAGTGCCCAGTCTTACCACAATGGGAGCAGATTTTATTCTCAGGAAGAGTGAGATACTTGTTTTTGGGATCCCACTTGGGCAATTGACTTCCAAAGCCAATCCCTCTCCTGTTGCTACTATGATTCTCTTGAAGCCATATCAGGGCATCAGAGGATTTATTCCATTTACAAGTTCGATCTAATTCATGTTTGACTTTGCCAAGTTCTTCATTAAGAGTTCTTATCTGTTCATCCTTGGCATACATCTTATCTTTTAGTTTTCCCATGTTTTCTTCTAACAAAATATGAGAATAATCAACAACCTTTTTACTTGATCCTAGCTTTAGCATTAAGTTTTCAGATTTTAGTTCTAGAATCTCAGTTTCAAGTGGATGAACCTGGTTCAACAAGTCAGTGTTTTTCTTTTCAGATTCACTGACTCTGATTTCCAGGTTTATGCACTTTGCTTTTAGCATTGCACATTCTTTAGATAGTTGATCCTTCTCTTTGGTTGTTTCCTCAGAATCATCTATGAAATCAAGTAGCAACTCATAGAGTTTTTCCTTAGATAGGAACTTTACTTTATTTTTAAATGGGAGATACTTACCTCTAGTTCTTCATGTGATTCCTTGTCAGATTCTCCAATTTCCATGAGCGCCTGATCTTCAGTCTCCCCATCTTCTGATTCTAAATTTGAACTTTCTGCCCAAGCAGCAACCATAGCCTTTGTCGTGGTTTTCTTGGGTTGGACCTGTTCCTTCTTCCTGTTCCTTCTCTCATATATCTCTTTTTTCCATTCTACTTCCCACTGAGGACAGTTTTTAATGAGATGGTCAGTCTTACCACATTTATAGCATCCCTCGTTGGTTGGTCTTTCTGGAGCTTTTGCTTTGTTGTAGTTTCCTCNAATCTCATCATCTTCCAGATCTACTCCCTCAGTGATTCTTAGGGCTAGACTCCTCTCCTTATTTGGACCATCCATCTTCATTGTCTGCCTTCTCAGTTCATAGGCAGTGAGGTTTCCAATTAGCTCATCCAATCTGAGGGTTGCCATATTTTTGGATTACTGGATAGTAGTGATTTTGCTTTCCCAAGAAATAGGCAAGACCCTTCTTAGGATCTTCTCAACCTTGTCCACTTCAAGAATGACTCCTCCAAGAGACTTCAGTTCATTAGTCAAGGTTGTGAACCTTGTGTACATATCTTGGATAGTCTCTCCTTCTTTCATAGTGAAGTTTTCATACTGAGGGTATAGTAGAGTACCTCTTGACCTTTTTACCTGAGGTGTTCCTTCATGAGCTACTTGCAAGGTGTCCCAAATCTCTTTGGCAGTGGTGCAACTTTGGATTCTGCTGTACTCGTCTGGACCTAGTCCACGTACTAGCCCTTTTTTGGCTTTGCATTCTTCTCCCATTTATTTAGATCCTCAACAGTGCAATCAGCTCTTGTCTTTGGTATATCTATACCTTCAACAGTCTTCATCATGGTAGCTAGAGGACCATCAGTGACTATGTCCCAGAGTTCATAGTCTTCTCCAATTAGATGATCCTTCATCCTATTTTTCCACCATGAGTATTACTGGCCATTGAAGAGTGGTGGCCTTGCAGTTGATTGACCTTCCCGATTTCCAGGTGGTACTCTCATCTTGATCTTCTCCAAGGTGTTAATCTTTCAAGGATAACCTACTTTGATACCAATTGATGTTTTAGACTTCAATACCACACAAGAAGATAGGTTACTTTGTGTGGTACCCACTTTTCGAGTGCTGTCTCAGTAGAATAACCTGGTTCTTCTTGGTGTTCCAACTACTACTGTTGCGAAATAATAAAAAGCAGTAAATTAAAAACATAGAGATTTTTATTGTAACGACCGGATGGGTCGTTTTGAGCTCTAGCGCATCGTTCAGCCGTTAGAAGTCATGAACAACTTTATTTAAGGTATTATGACTCGTGTGTATGTTCGGAGTTGAAATTCAGGAAGTTCGGGGTCAAATTGGAAGGAAAATTTTCATTTCGGAAGCCTTAAGTTGAAGAAATTGATTAAGATTGGAATTTTGAGCAAAAAACCTCAGAATCAAGATCTGAAGGTTCCAGCAGGTTCGTATGATGATTTCGGACTTGGGTGTATGTCCGAATCGGGTTTTGGATGAATCAGGAGCGTTTCAGCGTATATTGCGAAAGTTAGCATTTTAGAAGAAATTTCATAAGTTTGGTTTGGAAGGCCTTTCAGTGTTATAGATGTCCGTTTGGGATTCTGAGTTCGGGAATAGCTTTGTACGGTGATTCTGGAGTTGGGAGCGCGATCGGAAGTGAATTCGGATGTCCGTAGGTTATTTTAAAGTCATTTGGTTAAAGTTAGAAATTTGAAGGTTTTTTTTTTGAAGAATCCGACCGGAAGTGGAAAATTTGATATCGGGGTCGGAATGCGATTCCGGAAGTAGGAGCAGGTCCGTAATGTCGAATATGACTTGCTCGCAAAATTTGATGTCATTCCGAGTAGTATAGGTCGGTTCGGCGCATCATTATCGAATTCAAGAACTTAAAGTTCTTAAGTTTGATTTTAGGTATTTTGAGGTGTGATTCTGATTTTTAGTGTTTTTTTGGGTGTTTCGAAGGCTCGAGCAAGTCCGTGGGGTGATTTGGGACTTGTTGGTACGTTCGGTTTGATGTTCCGAGGGCTCGGATGAGTTCCAGTTAGGTCCCGGGATGTCCTTAGGCTTAATATATAGATGTTGCACGTCAGAGAAGTCAAATCTCTAAACCACGCGGTCGTGTTTTCACGGTCCGCGGTCCTTTTTGTGCTGGCCGCGGTGGGGGGCTTCGCGGCCGCGGTCGTGTTTTAGCGGTCCGCAGTGGAAGAGCTGGGCCACTAGTTCGACTTCAGAGGCCTATATCTTTTGATATACAAGGAATTTTGAGATGATTAAAAAACAGAAGTTATAGCCCTTAGTATCTAGTTTTCAGAAAGATATAGAAATCATAATTTGGACATCTGTAGAAAAAGTTACAGCCAAAATACTAAAGCAGGTCACTGCAGTCATTTTTCTTGGTTTTCTTCAGTTTGTCTTGGCTTTTGCTAGCGCGACCGCGATCCTTTTTCCACGGACCGCGGAGGGGGACATGAGGGGAGTATAAATAAGTGGGATTTTCAGTTATTTTACATTTTTCAAGACCCCAAAAATATAAGAGGCGATTTTCCAAACACTTTTTCTTCTCCAAAACGTTGGTAAGTGATTTCTAACTCTTTTTCTTCACTCCTTAACTTCTTTTTAAGAGATTTCATCCTAGAATCTAGGGCTTTCATAGTAGAATTGGGAATTTTGGGTAAAACCTAAGAATATTCAAATTTGGGGATATAGACCCCAAATTGAAGTCGGATTCCAAAACCATTTATATATCCGGGCTCGGGGGCGAATGGATAATCGGGTTTTGGTCCGAATTTCGGGTTTGGACAAAGCGGACCCGGGTTCGATTTTTGACTTTTGGGGAAAGACTTTAGAAAATCTCACTTCCATGCATTAGAATTGATTCATTTTGAATTTATTAACATAATTAAGTAACTTGTAACTAGTTCGAGTCCCTGGGAGACGAGTTTGGAGTTTCAGGTGCATTCTTGACCCAGAAAGTAGGTTCGACACGAGATGAGTCTCCTTTCTAACCTTGTAAGGGGGAAATGTCCCCCTTAGTGATTTAAATGCTATATGTGATAATTTGTGGGGGGGGGGGGGGGGNGTGACGAGAGTCCGTACGTAGCGACTATTACTATTATGTCCGGGTAGTTAGGCCCACATCATGCCTTGTGTTTTACTTGATATGAACTATATGCGGGCTGAATTTACATTTCATATTGCTTACATCCCTGAAGTTATGAAATTTGAGAAAACTTGTAAGAAATTGATCATGAAAGGTATTCTCTTTTTTTAAAAGGAATAATTTATGTGTATGTGACTGCCTCGCAATTTGTATTCCACCAGCGGAGTGTGATTTTCCCCCACTCTTATGAGAGACCCACTTTTGGGACAGGCCGTTCGATCCTTCGATAGTGCATATAGAGATTGAGAGATGCACTTTTGGGACGGGCCGGTCGATCCTTTGGCAGTGCGTAGAGAGGTTGAGAGATGCACTTTTGGGACAGGCCGATCGATCCTTTGGCAATTCATAGAGAGGTTGAGAGGTGAACTTTTGGGATGGGCCGATCGATCCTTCGACAGTGCACGAGCGTGACTACCCTATGACTCCGGCCAGTTGTCCTTACCCTGCATGCGTATGATTATTTATTATTAAATTTCATGCAATTGATCTGACAGATATATGGGAAAAAGTGAAGTAGAAATTGTTTTATTCATCCTCAGTGTTCTTCCTGAATTTCAGTAGCTTACATATATACTTGTTGCTTCACCGCCTTACATGCCTACTGGTTTTAATTACATTCTGTTAAATTATACTGTTGAACCTTAGTGAGTGTCATGTCGACTTCTCGTCACTACCTCTTCGAGGTTAGGCGGGATACTTACTGAGTACACGTTGTTTTGTAATCATGCTACACTTGCTGTGCATTTTTATTGCACGGGTACTTTCATAGCAATGTGGAGGATTCGGAGACTTAGGCGAGCTGCATCATCCAGAGGCGATCCGCAGCTGACAGAGTCTCCTTCGCATTATATCTATTTCATTTAAATTACCTTGTCCAGTTGTATTTCGGACAGGCTTGTAATGATTGTTGAATTCTTAGAAATTGCCAGAACCTCGAGGCCTCTTGGCCTCCCTCTCAGCACGCTCCTGGCGGCGCACTGACTCAATCTCCCTGGCTATGCCAACTACCTCCTCAAAAGAAGCACCGGATACCCTCTCCCTAGTCAGAAAAACCCGTAGCTGGTAAGAAAGACCATCAAAAAATCTCCGAATCCTCTCCATATCTGTGGGAACTAGCCAGATGGCATGACGGGCTAACTCAGAGAACCTCATCTCATACTGCGTCACGGTCATGTCTCCCTGACGCAACTGCTCGAACTCTCTGTGCAGTTCCTCTCTACGAGACTGTGGTATATACTTCTTCAGAAATAGAATGGAGAACTGGTGCCATGTAAGGGGCGCTGCATCAACGGTTCTACGCCTCTCATAGACCTCCCACCAAGCAAGTACGGCTCCTGAAAACTAGAAGGTAGTGAATGGAACCCCGCTGGCCTCTAATATCCCTGCAGTACGTAGTATCCTCTGGCACTTGTCCAAGAAGGCCTGGGCATCCTCGCCCTCTGTACCCTTAAAAGTCGGAGGCTAGAGTCTGCTGAACCTCTCCAACCTACGCTGCTCATCGTCAGCTAAGGCTGGGACCACATAATCCTGTGCCGAAGCAATCTGCTACACTGGGGCTGCCCAGGTGTCTGAAGTCCCTGGGTGACCTGCTCAGGTGTCCGGGCAGCTGGAGTCTGGATGCCTCTCCCGGCCTGAGAAGTAGTAGCAGTAGTGGACATAGCGACGACTTGTGCCAAGCTGGTGCACACCGTCAAAATCTGGGCTAGGGTCTCCTGAAGACCCGAAATCACAATGGGCACTGCTGGTGCCTGAGTCTGCCCCGCTGGAATCTCAGCTGCGGGGACCTGCTCCTGAGTAACGGGAGGGTCCACAGGTGCTGCCCCGGCTGCTGTGCGGGCTGCACCCCTCCCTCTGCCACGGCCGCGACCACGGCCTCGACCTGGTCCTGCTGGGATATGGTCACCACTATCATTAGCACGAGTCCTCACCATCTGTGAGAGAATGAAAACAACAGAAGTTTAGTTTCAGAGTTCAACAGAGTCGCACGACAGAATTCAAAGAATATGAAATTTTTCCTAAAGGTTCTGCAGCCTCTCGAAGATAAGTACAGACGTCTCCGTACCTATCCGCAAGACTCTCTTAAACCTGCTCATGACTGGTGAGACCTATTTAACCTAGAGCTCTGATACCAACTTGTCATGACCCATTTTCGGAGTCGTGATGGCGCCTGTCGTGGAACCAGACAAGCCACCCATTTTATCTAACTAAATACAAATTCCCATAAAATGCCCCTTTTTAACAAATTCTGAAACCAATAATAATAATAATAAATCTAGTATTTTGGGAAAACCAGTTTATAAAATTCAAAAGACCAAATCCTACTAATCCCAAATCCAGTGTCACACAGTCATGAGCTGCTAATACTTAATAAAAATAAAAATAAAAAGAAATGATTAACATAGTCTGAAAATAAATACGACAGGTAGAAAGGAAAGAGAAGACGAGATCACGGTCGCCAGCTTCTACCTCGTCAACTCTGACCCGAGCCGAACTCCTCTGTACTTGGATCTACACACAAGGTGCAGGGGGTAACGTGAGTACACCAACTCAGTAGTAACGAAACCAAACTACGGGCTGAGAGGTAGTGACAGACTAAACCTCCGATAATTCAAACAACAGTATATAAATTGGACATGACAGTAATATATCAGGAAATAAATACGATGTATCAAGATATGTCTGTAACTCTGCATACTAGCATGAATGCATATAGAACCATGAATGATGTGTACTCATCAATCAAGCTCTCATAAGGTGGTCCACTCAGTACTAGAATACGACCTTCAGGACCAGAGATGTCCATCCCGGATATTACATAAACACAAGTGGCACAGCCACTAAGTACTGAGGAAAAAGGCTGATCCAGCCCCCCACGGAGAAATCCATCTCCGGAACATAATAACCACGGAGAAATCCATCTCTGAAATATCTGTGCGCTCACTGGGGATGTATAGACTCCGGAGGGGCTCCTTCCAGCCCAAGCGCTATATCAAGCCAAAAAAGGCTGATTTCAGGATCGCTGTGGTGTGCAGTCCGACCTCATAACTGTCTTAAAACCAGGCTCAAAGCTTCACTCAGTCATTGCCTTCCAGTCTCACTTAGAATGCTCTAACATATGCAAGGCAGCCCAAACCAATGATAATATAAAATAAACTAGCAACTTACGAGACTGAGGCATGAAACATATACTATAATAGGACTGAGTACATGAAAGCAATAACCACAGATAGAGACATCAATAATCGACCATTCCGGTCTAAACACATCGGCATGAAGCCTTAACATTTATACTTATCATGATTTCTATTTCGTTCCAGGCAATTACTACCTTCACAGTATAATATCAATCTGGGATAACCAGTAGACAGTGCCATGGGATAAGCCAAGCTACAAATATGCAGTAAACGCCCGTATTCCCGTCACTTGGTAAGTGCGTCACCTTAATTAACAACAATTATCAAATAGTTTGGGGTTTCGAACCCTCAGTTCCAAGTTTGGAAGCGTTACTTACCTCAAAACCGGCTAATACACTACTCCGCAGTGCCCTTGCCTCTAAATTCGGCTTCTGAGTGCTTCAAATCTACCAAGTTCAGATTTTTATCATCAACATATGTTTAAGGAACGATTTCCAATTGAAAATATCAAAATTCACCCAAATACCCGAAATTGGTCAAAACCCGGCCCCCGGGCCCGTGTCCCAAAACTCCGAAATTTTTATAGAAAAGGGTTCTTCATCCTCCCATGATTTCGTACATATAAAGAACACCAAAATCGGAGTCCGTTTGGCCCCTCAAATCGACCCCTAAAGGTCTCTAATTCTCAAGCCCCAAAATCCCATTCTCTTCTCAAGAAATTCGAAATTTAAAGTGAAATTGAAGATTAGAATCATAGAAATTAACCTATAATGGTTAGGAATCACTCACTCGAAACACCCAGGTGAAAAAGTCTTCTAAAATCGCCTCTCCCGAGCTCCAAAATTCAAAAATGGTGAAAAATAACTTTAACCCTCGGAATTGGGTTTTTAATAGACTGCCTAGGTAATATTCTATGCGTTCGCGGAGGGCCACAGCGAATACGAAGAGTGAAATTTTATGGGCTCAGGAAATGGCCTACGCGAATGTAGCGTGGAACCTGCAAACGCGAAGAACAACCCCCCTAACACTACGCGAACGCGGTCCCTGACCTGCGAACGGAAAGGGAAACGACCCCTGACCCCTGGGACTCCAGCTCGACTCTATGCGAACGCGTCCTGCTGACCGCGAACGCGAAGAGAAAAATATCCTGAAGCCAAAATAACCCTATGCGAATGCGTTCTACTCACCGCGAACGCGAAGAGCAAAATTCCCTGAAGCCAAAATAAGCGTATGCGTTCGCGGTCACCTCCATGCGAACGCATAAGAGGAAACCAGCTGCAGCAAAATCTGATCCCCTCATAAGTCCAAAACTAACCCGTTGGGCATTCGAAACATACCCGAGGCCCCCGGGACCTCAATAAAACTTACCAACTAACCCAAATACCTTATTCGAACTTGGTCGAGCCTTAAAAACACGTCCCATAACATCAAAATTGCATGGATTCAAGCTTAAGAACTTTGAAATTTCTAAAATCCACCAATGATGTCGAAACCATCCAAAACCACTCTGATTAACCTGAAATTTTGCAGAAACATCCAAAATGGCATTACAACCTGTTCCAACTGTCGGAACTCCATTCCGACCCGGATAGCCTATTTTGCACTGCCGACCAGAAATCGCCAAAAACTAACTTTCGCCAATTCAAGCATAATTCTACACCGGACATCACAAAAATATTTCGAACACACTCCTAAGTCCCAAATCACCTCACAAAGCTATCCGATCCATAAAATCCGCATTCCGAGGTCGTTTACCAATAAGTCAACTCTTAGTTGACTTTTCCCATTATAAGGCTATCTTTAAAGACTAAGTTGCTGAATTCTCATTTAACCATTCCGATTTCAAGCCTGTCAACTCTAACACATCAATAATAGAATAACCAATTTATAACAAGTCAATAAAAGTAATTTAAATGCAGGTTCTTACGTAACGACAGACCGGGTCGTTACACTTTTGCACCAAATACTCTTCTTTAATTTCTTGCTTTTGCACCTAATACTCTTCTTTAATAATAAAGAAAACACATGACAACACAAGTTAATCTTGATATCCTCTATATCCATAAACTAATGAAACTTCATCTATAATAGCTCTTCAAACACACAATACTTGATATTAATAACGTATAAAGAAATAAGAATCACCCATTACCAAAACCTCAGCTCTCAAAGAAAGCTAAGACAAGACAATGACCAACGACAAATGAAAAAAAAAATCCAGCATACACTTCAAGAATTAAGCAGAGAACATAGCTATGAGACTTCTTATGTAGCTTAATAGTTAATTGAAATCTATCATCTACAATCACAGAGCTAATGCACCAAACAGAAATGAATGTTGGGAAATAGGGACATACCGATTGCAAGCTGATGTGTAGCCTAAAGTATATATATTTCTATGTATATCGCCTTATATTTTACTTTTATTTCGTGAATTTCAGATGTTAAATATGATGATTTATACTAATTTGAAGTGTTTTTATGTTTAGGAACGATCCAGGAGCAATTGGGGGAGAAACGTGCAAAATGAGAGCTAAAACGAACGAAACCGGTCAAGTTGAGCATTTCGGTGCCACATGCAGCGCCTTGAGCCACTTTTGGCGTGGAGGAAGTATGTAAATCTGAGGCAGTGCCCTGGTGGGTGCCTAGCATTGTCCAGGGCACCGGTGGCGGGAAATTGTCCTATTTTTCTCGGGACACGGTTTGTTTGGCCCTAGACCTACCCAACACATATAAAAGCAAGACAAACATATTTTTGAGGGGATTGGCGCCACTTTGGAGGAAAAAAACACACGGGATCGTTAGGAAGCGGAGAATTCTCAATTTTTTTCATCTTATTCAATTATTTTCAATTTATGCAACACTTATGCAATTGTTTGATTACATCATGAGTGGCTAAACACCCATTGTTCTGGGGTTGTGATTTATCCATGAATATTGTTATTTAACATTAGCTTGACCTTCAATATAATTCACTAATATATGGTTGGTTCTTCAATTCAGTGTTTAATTGCTTAATTGTCTGGCCATCAGTTAGGTTCTATTTACTATCTATGCTATGCTTGGGAAAGCCGTGTATAGATTAGAGAAGAATTGAAGAGAGCACGATCTTAACCCTTAAGGGGAGCTTATTTGTGGTTAGGATAGGAATATACCTAGTCACTGTTCTTAATTAAATACCATAATCTTAATGCGTTCTTAATAGATTTATTTCATAGGAATATATGCGTTAATCTATTTCGAATAGGCGAATAGTACTTCGAGAGAAGGCTATGAGAGCAATTATCGATTAATTAGCAACCATGAGTGAATTATATGAAAGGGAGAGTTAATTAGAACACAATATGAATGGTGAATCGATCACAACCCTGGAGTATTTGTCTCTATTGTATACAAAACAATCAACCCGTTACTTGATAATTTAGTTATTACTTAGAATTTTAGTTTAATATAATCATACTCTTGGACTTTGATTTTGACCGGATTGAATAATAATTTTAGTGATTTAGTGAGTAGTTTAATGCAAGTTTCTGTGGGTTCGACACTCAACTTGTCATTCTATTACTTGTATGACCACGTATACTTGCGTGTGCGTTTGGGAGAAACAAGTTTTTGGCGCCGTTGTCGGGGACTTGAAAATAGACTACTTTTTAGTTTTTGATTTAATTGGTTATTTCGTCTAGTCTAACGTTACTTGATTGTTTCTCTAATCTCAGGAACTTTGATTGAATGCGTACGGTCAGAATCCAGGACATACTCAACGGCTTTGACCCCAAACCTGAGAGAACATTTCACAGGAAGTTGAGGGAAGCAAGGGATACTAACAATATTCAGGCACTCGTCCAATTTCCCGTGAATATGGCAGAGGAGAAACATATGGTTGTTCAGGAGGTAGAAATACCCAGTATTGCTAATGTTACCTCCAGTATAGTGAAGCCCATAGTCACTGGGCACTTTGAGCTGAAACAGAGCATGATCCAGCTACTTCATACAAACAAGCAGTTTTTAGGTCTTCCATACAAGGATCCACAACAACATATTCTGAATTTCCTGGAGATTAGTGATACTTATATCACTAACGGGGTCACTCCAGATTATGTGAGGCTCACACCTTTTCTATTCTCTCTGTTGGGCGAAGCTAAGCGATGGCTAAAGGCAGAAACAGCTAATTCCATTACATCATGGAATGATTTGGCAAGAAAATTTCTGGCAAGGTTCTTCCCTTCAGGAAAAACTGTAAAGATCAGAAGTGAGATAGTTTCCTTTAAACAGAAAGCAGGAGAATCTTTATATTCAGCATGGAAAAGGTTCAAGGGGCTACTCAGAGACTGTCCTCATCACAATCAGACCAACGAAGTGTTAGCTCATACTTTCATAGAGGGGCTCCATCCCCAAACAAAGATTGTGGTAGATGCTGCAGCTGGAGGTCAAGTACTTGAGAAAAGCTTTGATAAAATTTATGCATTATTGAATAAATTCTCCAAAAGCAACCCAGATTGGCAAGGAGAGATGGGTAGGAACATGGCACAAAAATCACCAGGGGGTTCTTGAATTAGACCATGTCTCGACATTGTCAGAACAGATCTCTACACTAACCAACCAAGTCAATCAGATGACCATGATCATTAACAAGAAACAAACTCAACCAGTGCAACAGGTTCAACAATTACAACATAAACAGGTATTTTGTGAAGTATGTGGAGAGGGTCATCCTAGCGACTTGTGCGTAGCTAACCCAGAGTCTGTCTGCTTCGTGGGTAATGCAAATAGGGGTCAGGAAAATCAATATGGGAACAATTATTATCCCAACTGGAGGAATCACCCAAACTTCTCTTTGGGTGGAAATCAAGGAACTCAGAATCAATACCGGCCTCAAGCACCTCAACAACAACACAGACCACCTCAGACTGAACAACAAGTTAGCCTTGAGGAGATGATGAAGAAAATGATGTTTGATCAGCAAGCCTTCAATAAAAATTAATGGCATATCAACATGCCCAAGCCGTAGCAATGAGAAATTTGGAACGCCAAATAGGGCAACTTGCCAGTGCCCAAAATACCAGACCAGTGGGAGCTCTTCCAAGTGACACTGAGGCTAATCCTAAGGCATCCATTAATGTCGTATCATTGAGGAATGAAAGACAATTAGAAGAGGTCCATTCGAAGAAGATAAAGCAGGTAACTTTTAATGAGAGGCTAGACATTATAGAATCAACATCAGACAAATCAAAAGAGTCAGAGAAGCCAGCTGAAGGGGTGGTGGCTGAGAAACCCCCACCAGTGGTTGCAAGGCCACCTCCTCCATTCCCTCAAAGGTTGCAGAAAGTGAAAGATAATTCCGCGTACAAAAAGTTCCTTGATCTTTTGAAACATGTGCAAATTAACATTCCACTGGTAGACATTTTACAGGAAGTGCCCAAATATGCCAAATACATCAAGGACATTTTGGCCAATAAAAGGAGGCTGACTGAGTTTGAGACTGTGGCACTCACTGAGGAATGTAGCTCAAGAATTCAAACCAAACTACCTCAGAAATTAAAGGATCCAGGTAGTTTCACTATCCAAATCTCGATCGGTAAGCAAGCAGTAGGGCGAGTTTTGTGTGATCTTGGGGTGAGCATTAATTTGATGCCGCTATCTGTGTTCAGACAGTTGGGGTTGGGTGAGCCACTCCCAAAAACGATAATCTTACAGTTGGTTGATTGATCCCTTGCTCATCCTGAAGGAGTGATTGAAGATGTTCTAGTTCAAGTGGGCTCTTTCATATTCCCTACTGATTTTATTATCCTGGATTACGAGCCCGATCAGGAAGTCCCATTTATTTTGGGGTGTCCCTTCTTAGACACTTGCCGAGCTATTATTGATGTGTGTGAAGGGAAGAAAACAATGAGAGTTGGTGATCGAGTGGAGGTATTTAATGTATATAAAGCACTCAAATTACCAGCCCACTATGAAAAGCTATCCATGATTTCTGTAGTGGAAAGCAATGTTGCATCAGTGGTTCCTTATATAATCCCTGTTGACCCTCTTGAATGAGTCTTGATTGGGAATGAAGAAGGTAGTGAAGATGAAACGAGGTAAGAAATTGAGCAAGTACTTGATATATCCTGCAATTATGTCCATGGGTTAGGAAGATTTGAGGAGCTGAACAAGCTTGTTACTCAGACCCCTCCTAAATCATCTATTGAGGAAGCTCCAAAGTTAGAACTTAAGCCCCTTCCAGCACATCTGCGCTATGCTTATTTGGGGAACTCCGAGACATTGCTCGTGATTATCTCATCCAGCCTGACTAACACATAAGAAGAGAAATTTATCAGAGTACTTCGTGAGCACAAAAAGGCAATTGGGTGGACGATTGCAGATATTAAAGGAATCAGTCCATCATTTTTCATGCATAAAATCTTCTTGGAAGATGGACATCTCCCGAGTGTTGAGCAGCAAAGGAGGTTAAATCCCTTTATTAAAGAAGTTGTGAAGAAGGAAGTCATAAAATTGCTGGATGCAGGTATCATCTTTCCTATTTCTGACAGCAACTGGGTAAGCCAGGTTCAATGTGTGCCCAAAAAGAGGGGGGATGACTGTGATTGAGAATGATAAAAATGAGCTAATTCCTACTCGCACTGTTACGGGATGGAGAGTTTGCATTGACTATCGAAGGCTCAACAAGGCAACCCGCAAGGACCACTTCCCACTTTCCTTCATTGGCCAAATGTTGGACAGGTTAGCGGGACATGACTATTATTGCTTTTTTGATGGGTACTCAGAATATAATCAGATTGTCATATGCACATAGGATCAGGAGAAAACTACGTTTACTTGTCCTTATGGCACTTTCGCCTTCAAGCGGATGCCGTTTGGTCTTTGTAACACACCAGCCACCTTCCAGAGATGCATAATGGCTGTTTTCACTGATATGGTGGAAAAATTCATGGAGGTGTTTATGAATGACTTCTCAGTCTTCGGGTCATCTTATGATGATTGTTTGAAAAATTTGAGTATGGTATTAGCCCGTTGTAAAGAAACAAATCTGGTCTTAAATTGGGAGAAATGTCACTTTGTGGCGCATGAAGGCATCGTTTTGGGTCGCAGAGTGTCTAGGAGTGGCATTGAAGTTGATAAGGCTAAAGTGGAGGCGGTTGAAAAATTACCTCCACCAATTTCTGTGAAGGGTGTCCGGAGTTTCTTGGGACATGCAGGATTCTATAGACGCTTTATTAAGATTTTTTAAAAATTGCCACTCCTTTGTGCAGGTTACTCGAAAAAGATGTCAAGTTCAATTTTGATGAAGCGTGCCTGAAGGCATTTGAAGAACTCAAAAAGAAATTGGTAGCTGCCCCCATGTGTGATGCCAGTGACCATGCTATTGGGTCAGTGCTAGGCCAACGGAAAGACAAAGTATTTTATTCAATTTACTATGCGAGTAAGACTCTTGATGATGCACAACTAAATTACACCACTACTAAGAAGGAGTTGTTAGCTGTTATGTGGGTCTTTGAGAAATTTCAGGCATACCTGGTGGGAACAAAAGTCATAGTCCACACCGATCATGCAGCAATCAGGTATCTATTTACAAAGAAAGAATCTAAAGCTATAATTGATGCGCTGGGTTTTGTTATTGCAGGAATTTGATGTGGAGATAAGAGACCGAAAGGGGACTGAGAACCAGGTAGCTGACCATCTATCAAGGCTGGAAAATCATGACCATGTGGAGGAGGGTGGACAAATCAAAGAAGTATTTACTGATGAGTACATTTTTGCTGTAACCTAAGACCCTCATCCATGGTATGATGCTTATGTGAATTATCTTGTGAGTGGGGTACTTCCGCCAGAAATTGAATCTGAGGTAAGAAAGAGGTTCTTACATGATGTGAGGTTCTACTACTGGGATGAGCCATACTTGTAGAAACAATGTGTTGATAAGTTGATGAGGAGATGCATTCCAGACAAAGAGGTAGAAATAGTGTTGTATGATTGTCATGCATCGCCTTATGGGGCCCATCATAGTGGCGATAAAACAACGGAGAAAGTACTACAGTCCGGGTTCTTCTGGCTAACTCTATTCAAAGACGCCCATGCATTTGTAAAAAAGTGTGACCAGTGTTAGAGGACAGGAAAGATCACGAGGAGGCACGGGATGCCTTTGAATAATATCCTGGAGGTGGATATTTTTGACGTGTGGGGGATAGATTTCATGGGACCATTCCCATCATCCAGAAGAAATAAGTACATTTTGCTGGCAGTTGACTATGTGTCAAAATGGGTAGAGGCGATTGCATTCAAACAAATGATGCCATGGTTGTAGCTGTGTTTGTGAAGAAGAATATATTTTCGAGGTTTGGTACTCCACGTGCCTTGATTAGTGATGAAGGGACCCATTTTTGCAATCGATTGTTGAATAAACTTCTAGCTAAATATGGATTCTGTCATTGAGTTGCGACATCATATCACCCTCAAACAAGTGGACAAGCTGAGGTATCGAATAGAGAAATAAAGAAAATATAAGAGAAGACAGTGAGTGTGAATAAGAAGGATTGGGCTACAAAATTAGATAATGCATTATGGGCATATAGAACAACTTATAAAACTCCAATTGGGGCGTCACCGTATAAGTTAGTGTGTAGGAAGGGTATAGGAAGGCATGTCACTTACCCGTTGAAATCAAACATAAAGCATATTTGGCCATCAAGAAGCTGAACATGGACCTTGAAGTCGCGGGTGAGAAAATACTGCTGCAGTTGAATGAATTAGATGAGTTCAGGCTGCAGTCGTACGAAAATGCTAAATTGTACAAAGACTGAGGTCAGGCCCGTTTGAGGTGGTACGAGTTACTCCTTATGGTGCACTTGAGTTGCGAGCTATACATGGTGAAGGAAAATTTTTGTTGAATGGACATAGAGTCAAGCAATATTGGGGAGGAGCCATGAGTCGTGAGAAAACCAAAGTCGTACTTGCTGATGAGTAAAGCGAGACTCTGCGTCGTGCCGCGACGTTAAATCAGGCACTTGTTGGGAGACAACCCAATTTTTTTTATTGCTTTCGTAGTTAACTTCTTAATTTTTTCTGCTATAGTAGATAGATTTTGCATTTTTTTTTTCTCTTTGTAGGAATATAAATTATAGATAAAATGGTGTAGGACATGTAATTGAGTATTTAAAAAGCTTGGGGATCGGGATATTACTTCAAAAAAAAAATGCGTGAACAGTGCCCAGGCCAGCGCCGAGCGCTGCCTGGGGCGCTGAAAACAGTAGGAACAACCCCCCCTAGTGCCATACCCAGCGCTAGGCGCTGGCTAGGGGGGGTACATGCAATTTTATTTTATTTTCATTTTTTCCTTTTATTTTATAAACCCTTACCCATTTAACCCAACCCAAATACCCACCTATACTAATATTATAACCCATCTCCTACCCAAATACCAAAACCCACCCACACTCTAATTTCGTAACAACACAAAAGAAAAAAAAAACACCCCCCTCTTCTCTCTCCCTCACTGCTGTATCCCCTACACTCTTCCCCTCTCTAAAATTTTTTTCTCTCTCAAGTTTTCTCTTGTTTTTCTTCTCCAATCCACGGGTATGTGTTCTTGTTTTTCTTCTTATTCTCCTTTTTTGTGTTTTAGTTATAGATAAAAAGTTATACCTCATCCCCCAAGAGCTCTAACCTCCAATTTTTCTCATTATGGAGTTGTTAAGCAAATTTTATGGTGGGTGGCTTGTAATTGTTGAAAATTATGTGTTTATTATGTATACGGAGTAGTAAATTAGAAGTCCCTCTACTCCGTTCAAAATTGGGAGGGCCACCACCTTCGTCCATTGTTGAATTCTAAAGCTCACACTTTATGCCCACAAGGTGTTTGTAAAAATATTTGAATGATGATTTTGGGTACACCGGTGAAGTCTAAGTAACCGAATGTCTTTATGGATGCATTTGGGATAAGTGTGGGGTGTATAGGGATGCTTTGAAATGCTAGGGGGTTGAGTTTTGATAGAAAATCATGTTCCTACATTATGTATCTTATGTTATGTATGTGTAGAATTGTTGTAGAATTATCCAATGTACTATAGTTGTTTAGTTGTAGAAGTGGAGTCACACATGCCTCTTGCTCACATTGAAATGAATTCACTTAGCCTTGATAAATCATATGTATGGTTAACATGGGGAATTTTTGAGTACCCATAGTCTTGGAATGAAACACTTGCACTTTTCAAATAAAAAGCATGAAAATATTGTATATTACACCTTTGGTTTTAAGTGTGGGGTCATTGTTTGACTTGCACGACAACCTTAGGTATAATCCTTGGAGAGTTATCATGTTCATATTCTCATTGTGTGGCAGTATAAATAATGGCTCGTGATGGTGCTAATAAGGTCAGGGGAATTGGAAAGTCATCCTCCACCTCTCCGGCGCCCAAGAAGAGAAAGCAAGGAGAAGGCCCCTCACAACAAGCTAAGGGAAATCAACCGGCCGAGGGATCCCCACCTACACCATTGAAACCTAGACCCCGATTGGACTTAATTAATGATTCGGCAATTTCTTGGCACATGGATTTTGTTCCATACGGTTGCTACATCTCCGACATGGGGATAAACACCAAGGCTTTAGAGAGGAATTTTCCGGAGGTGATTGGACAACTCCGTGCAAGGAACATGGAAAAGATCTTGAAATGCCCCGGACATGCACATCTAAGCATGGTCTGGGAACTCTATGCAAATTGGCACCAAGGGCATGGCACCTCGCGTGTACGAGGTGTCGATATACCAACGAATAGGGAGGCCTTATGTAGATATTTGGGTGTTGAAGATGTTGATCCAAGAAGACTGCAAAAAATTGTCCGCAGCCCAAAATACACCTTGATACATCACACTTTATATGGCGTGGATTCAAATGCAAAATGGACCAGGAAACAAGGAAACATTCATCTTCACATGGTCCGATCAGATTTCAACAAGACTGCCAAGGTGTGGCAGAACTTGGTACATGCCAGACTCATGCATGTTGAGCATAGTAGCGACTGCACTCGAGCTAGAGTGTGTGTCATTGATTTTCTGATGACAGGTAGGTCTATCAATGTTGGTGAATTAATGCTTGGGGAGATGGCCCGTACGAGGCTTGGGCGGCAGATTAAACAGTTCTTCTTTGGGAATGTACTCACCCATTATCTGATGGACCGAGGGGTTCCAGAGTACACAAGTTATGATGAGGTGGTGGAGGCTCCACCAGGGTTACTAGACATCACATCACTGCTGGAGACATCGTCCAAGCTGACACAGGCGGCGAGATATAAGAGGGATGAGAACTTCAGCAGGTATATTTATAAGTCTTTAAACTTTTTAATGTGCAGGGCTGGCGTTACGTATGAGGAGCGTATGCGATTATGCAATGAGTTGTCTGGTTCGTCCAAGGAGATGCTGGGGATTGCACCTGGCAGCCCCATTCATTCTTTAGAGGACGCCAACACAATCCACAGCTCAGACACAGAGGATGATGGGGGTGACGAGGTTACATGGCCCCTGGCCTTGGTGCCTCTAGGACCCGATGATGATGAGCCGGAAGCAGCTAATACAGAGGAATCCAAGTGACAAGGAGTATTTCTTTTCTCCCTACTTTGCTCTTTAAATTGTATATGCATGATTTAAGTGTGGGGTGGGAAGAATACTGCTTGTGGGGTTGTTGTATAATTTGTACAAATGTGTTTTATATTTTTTTTAGTGTTAAGTAGTTTTGTTTAGTTTGTTAATATTGTGTAGTTAGTTTTAATTAGTTTTTTAAAGAAAAGAAAAGAAAAAAAAAAGAAAAAGCTCGGACTTTTCCCGACGATGGATTTGTTGGACAATTTTCTTGAGGGATGAAGTCCGAAATAAAAATTCCAAAATTTTTATTTTTTATTTTTAGGATAGTTAGGTAGTATCCCTTAGTTTTTCTTTGGGAACCGGTTCTTTTCCAAGAGTGTAGCTCGAACCGGGTACTTTAATTTTTCTTTTTTAGGAGTAGTTAGGAAGAAATTGAGTGACTTTGAGATACCCATTGACATGTTTGGTGCTGGTACATTAGGCTATGACATACATACTATTTTCCATTGTAATTGGTTTTATTTTTAAAGCCTAAGTAAAGATAAATAGCCTATTTTGTGACGCCTTAACTCAGTTGTTTGACTTGTAAGCCGCATAGTGTATTATTGCTTAATTTTCTCAATTATGTGTGCGTGTTTGCTTGACTTGAGAGTTGAATAAAACCGTCGTGATTGAGTCATGTGCAATGTGTGTGTGAGGACTAGTGATATTTTATGCTATCCTGTGTAGTCTAGAACTTGCCTCGTGTATTAATCGAAGTGAAATTGTAGGTTATGCTAATCTAGGAGATGATGTAGGCATTTTCTTGCTTGATCATGGATGTGCTTGTCACATAAAAATAAAATGTTCCGTTGCCAGCCCCTTTGAGCCTATAGATATTTTCTTTGGCACCCACATTACAAGCCGTACCCCCATTTTGTTCTTAATTTGAGATTTTTGCACATTTACCTCCTAAGGCACTTAATCACTAAAAGAATTATGGTGAGATATTGGGGATTAGTTTTGAGTGGAGCCATGGAAAGGCCCGTTGGTGCACAAACATTGCAAATCGAAAGTCACTAGCCAAGGAACTTTAATGTATGGAGGATATGTAGAAAAAGAAAAAGAAAAAAATTGTTGTAATAAAAAAAAGAAGAGAAAAATGATGGTGAAAGTATGTAGAAAAAGATAAACACCTCCACTTCTTATTAAATTGTGCTAGTGAAAGTAGAAGATGGCTTAATTGAAAAAGGGCTATGTTGCATATGGGTTGTGGCAAGTGAATTGGTTGAGAAGAATATGTATTTGAATTGTGAATGTAGTGTATTAAAGTTCTTAGGGGGGTTAGTCACTATTCCTAAATGTATCATACCCATCCCTTAGCCTACATTACAACCTTAAAGTCCTAATTGATCCTAGATTTGGCTAGCTTAAATTAGTAGAGATCTACACTACAGGCAAGCTTATGGTACAATCACAGGATGTATATGAATTCTTTGTGAGAGTGAGTGAAGTTTGTTCAATTGTGTGGTGTACTTAATTTATATTCAAAAAGCATATTTGAATGTGTGGACTAGTTAAATTCACTCTTTTGTTTGTTGGTAAGGGCACATGATCTCACGAACGATTGGTAATGTTGTAGACTTTCTTGTTGGGTAAGTGCGTGAATTGAGAGGACTTAGTGGTTACAAGTCGATGCTTGAGGTCAGGTGGTTGCAAATAGGTTATTGGATTGATTGAATTGAATTTTTATACTTGGGCATGATAAACGGAAAAATGTGAAATTTTGTATGTTTATGCTTGTGTGCCGGTATCGATCATAGTCAAGGGTAAGGTGTGTGATTAAAGGTAAAAACTCCTTTATAGTGAACTTTGTACGTGTTGAAGGGTAGTAATTTCTCCCATTGCTCGAGGACGAGCAATAGTCTAAGTGTGGGGTGTTGATGTGTAGCCTAAGTAAGTATATATATATATATATATATATATATATCGCCTCATATTTTACTTTTGTTTAGTGAATTTTAGATGTTAAATGTGATGATTTATACTAATTTGAAGTATTTTTATGTTTAGAAACGATCCAGGAGCAATTGGGGGCGAAACGGTCAAAATGAGAGCCAAAACGAACGAAACCGAGCAAGTTGAGCATTTGGGCGTCACAGGCAGCGCCTTGAGCCACCTGTGGCGCTGGAGGCAGTATGTAAATCTGAGGCAGCGCCTGGTGGGCGCCTGGCGCTGTCCAGTGCGCCGGTGGCGGGAAATTGTCCTATTTTGCTGGGGACACGGTTTGTTCGGCCCTAGACCTACCCAACACGTATAAAAGCAAGAAAAACATATTTTTGAGGGGATTACGCCACTTTGGAGGAAAAACACACACGGGATCGTTACGAAGCGGAGAATTCTCAGTTTTCTTCATCTTATTATAGTATTTTCAATTTATGCAACACTTATGCAATTGTTTGATTACATCATGAGTGGCTAAACACCCATTGTTCCAAGGTTGTGATTTAGCCATGAATATTGTTGTTTAACATTAGCTTGACCTTGATTATAATTCACCAATATATGCTTATTTCTTCAATTCTGTATTTAATTACTTAATTATCTAGCCAGTAGTTAGGTTCTATGTACTATCTATGCTATGCTTGGGAAAGCCGTGTATAGATTAGAGAAGAATTGAAGAGAGCTCGATCTTAACCCTTAAGGGGAGCAGATTTGTGGTTAGGATAGAAATATACCTAGTCACCGTGATTAATTAAATATCTTAATCTTAATGCGTTCTTAATAGATTAATTTCATAGGAATATAGGCATTATCTATTTCGAATAGGCGAGTAGTACTTCGGGAGAAGGCTATGGAGAAAATCGATTAGTTAGCAACTATGAGTGAATTATATGAAAGGGAGAGTTAATTAGAACACAATATGAATGGTGAATAGATCACATCCCTGAAATATTTGTCTCTATTGAATACAAAACAATCAACTCGTTACTTGATAATTTAGTTATTACTTAGAATTTTAGTTTAATATAATCATACTCTTGTACTTTGATTTTGACGGGATTGAATAACAATTTTAGTGATTTAGTGATTAGTTTAATACAAGTCGGAATAACAATTAAAGCATGAATTTTAATCCAAACACAAATAGCAAGTATGAGATAAATCTAAAAAAGAACAGAGGGAAGAAGGGACCTCAAATGAAACAACCTGCTAAGATTTGTTCGGATCAACAAGGATCCCAGACCGCGTTACAACCGGATGTTTGATTGGAACCTCGTCCGCGATCTCGCTTCACTCAACTTTAGGGTTGCTGTTTTTGTGCAAAAAAAAAAACTGTTTCTGGGTTATTTTTGCTACTGTTTTTGCTGGGTTTGAGTGGCTTTTTGGAGCTATGGTGACTGATTTTTAAGGTAAAAAAGTGTAACGACCCGACCGGTCGTTTTGAGCTCTAACGCATCGTTCAATGGTTTGAGGCCGTGAGCAGCTTCATTTAAGATATTATGACCCGAGGGCGTGGTCGGAATTGAATTTCAGGAAATTTAGAATTGATTTGGAAAGAAAATTCTCATTTTAGAAGCCTTAAGTTGGAA
>ML305146.1:0-15000 GCA_005239505.1 Nicotiana paniculata
CTTTGTAACGCCTCATTAATGTCATAATTAGTCATTAATGAGAAACCATAGCAAGAGTTGTAAGTTATATCAAGGAATATCCTATATAAGGGAGGGGAATACAGCTTGTAAAGGCATCTGACTCTCGAATACAATTTACTTCGCTTTTCTATATTTCTGCAATATTGTCTATTATTCATTTTTCTCTATTTCCTTGATTATCAGTAACCCGTGTTCATCCTAGAAATAGCTTTAGTCAAAGGATCTAATTCTTTGGTTAAACAACGTACGGACTACAATCAACATAGCAGACTCAAATCCTATGGGGAAATTCCCCCACACAAGGTTAGGCAAGATACTTACCTCAACCGCTCAAATCAAACTTGAAATCACGTTCTTGCCACGGGTATCCGACTCCCAATGGCCCAAATCTAATCAAATCAATAGCATGTGTAAATAATACTACAAGCAACTATTTTAACTAATAAATTCGAAGCTAAGACGCGAAATTAGAAAAATTGCCCAAAAAAGTTCCCCGGGCCCACAACTCGGAATCGGGTAAAAATTATATTTTCCGGACACCCATTCACTCAAGAGTATAAACATATAAAAATCTCTCAAATCGGAGGTCAAAAACCCAATCAAAACTCAATAATTCGGTCTATGAAGTTTATCCAATTTTCTACACAAAAGTTTCGAAATTAAAGGTTGGATTTAAGATTGGAATAATGGAAATTGGTCTATAATGGATAGAAATCACTTATCCAAGTTACCCAGGTGCAAAAGCCTCCAAAAATCGCCTCTCCCGAGCTCCTCAATTCGAAAATGGTGAAAATAACATAAACCGTTAGATTTGATATAATTGCCCAAAAATTCCGCACCTGCGGAACTACCATCGCAGGTGCGAAAACCCACTAAAAAGCCTAGGGTCGCACCTGTGGTAAAATGGCCGCACCTGTGGAAAACTAACCGCACCTGTGAGGATTGGGGGTTTGGGATAAGTTCTGTACCTGCGTGTCCGCACCTGCGGAAGGTCCATCGCAGGTGCGAGACACCAGAACCAGTAATGGTTCAGCTATCTCCTAAGTTCTAATAACACCCGATGAGCATACTAAACGTACCCGAGCCCCCCCCCCCCCNTTTCACAGATAACACATATAAATCATATTGAACCTGTACTAGGCCTCGGAATCGTAGTGCGGGCCCGATATCACAGGTTTCACCTCAAATTTCATTTTCAAAAATCTTTATACTTTTCATAAAACAATTTTCTTTAAAAATTCATTTCTCGAACCTTGGACCTCGGAATTTGATTCCGGGCATACGGCCAAGTCCCATATTTTTCTACGGACCCTGCGGGGCCATCAAATCACGGGCCCGGGTACGTTTACCAAAAGTGTTGACTGAAGTCAACTTTATTCAAATTTCCAATACAAAATTTTCATTTTTATCAGCTTTTCACATAAAGTCTTCCCGGCTACATGTGAGGGCTGCGCATGCAAATCGATGGGAGATAGAAGGAGGTTTTCACGACCTCGTAACATAGGATTAGATAGAAAAATACGGGATGACCCTTTTGGGTCATCACAATCTTCCCCTCTTAAACAAACGTTCGTCCTCGAACGTGCTAAGATTCACTTTGAACTCATCAAATCACTGAATACTCATTTCCAACACACACCCGCGGGTGATCCCACGTTACCCCAACCTACATAAGCCTGATGACGCCATCACAACTGCAATATAGCCTTCTCATCACCATTGATAAGCCGCATACCTCAATTCCTCACCTTCTACTCATTTCCAAAAGACCCGATTCTAAATCCATATCCGGAATTAGCCTCAACCAGCTGCATCAACTCAAGTCTATGCCCGTAAGGCACGACCACACAACATAGCACATCACACATAGGCTCAATAGCACTTTTGATCACAATAACTGCCCGAAACCAACTCCACATTGGCAATTAGTCCCACATATGGAAGAACTCTGTTTCCAAATCCCATAATACCAAAAATGATGCAATAAACACGAAGACCTCATCATTAGACACCCGAATCACCGAGTCAAGCTAACACCATCGGGCACACATACCGCAAGCTAAACTAAAGAAGCACATAACGAAATGACTGAGTATGAAAATAGAAGCATATAAAGGTACTATCAAACAAGACCATAGGCATAACTCTCTATCAATACTGACTTAAAAGAGAAATATAACAAGGAAGAAGCAAGGCATATGAACTAATCCCAAGGATCTCATTCTGATATAACTTCCACTGCGTACTTAGCCCGGTCCAAACATATCAAATCACAAGGAATCACGAGGGTCTCGCCCTCAACTCTATGTCACACGTCGAATATATATCATACCAATAGAAATCTCCCGCTAATTCATCTCGGCTAACAAAATCATAGCGCTCACTTACTCACATCTCAATGGAGTATCAAATCACAGCTCAAAAACAAAATATTTAGGAGAATCACATAAATCTTACCACGAAGGACAACATGGACTCACTTCCAGTTTCACCACTAGAAAGGATGAATAAAACAATGATAGACACGGGCTACTACTCATAGAATCTCCCAACAAGAGAAAACACAAAAATAGAGTGCAAAACATAAAACTCACTCATAAATGAAACAACAAATAATGGAAACCCATCCTGACCAAAAGGATGGTTCTATGCGTATGTGTATTGATTATCGGCAGTTGAATAAGGTCACAGTGAAGAACAAGTATCATTTGCCTCGCATTGATGATTTATTCGACCAGCTACAGGATTCCAGAGTATTCTCCAAGATTGACTTGCATTCTGGCTATCATCAGTTGAAGATTCAGGAGCCGGATATCCCCAAGACTGCCTTCAAGACCAGATATGGCCACTATGAGTTTCTTGTTATGTCATTTGGGCTAACCAATGCCCCAGCAGCTTTTATGCATTTGATGCACAGTGTGTTCCAGCCTTATCTTGATTCCTTCGTCATTGTGTTTATTGACGACATCCTGGTGTATTCCCAATAACGGGAAGATCATGAGCAGCACTTGAGGAATGTGCTTCAGACTTTGAGGGAGAAGAGATTGTACACAAAATTCTCTAAGTGTGAGTTCTGGCTTGATTCAGTTGCATTCTTGGGCCACATAGTGTCTTGGGCTGGGATCAAAGTAGATCTGAAGAAGGTGGAGGCGGTATAGAGTTGGCCTAGACCGTCATCAGCTACGGAGATCTGCAATTTGCTTAGTTGGCAAGGTACTACTGTCGCTGTTTAGAGGGGTTTTCATCTATTACAGCACCTATGACCAGATTGACCCAGAAGGGTTCTCCGTTCAGGTGGACCGAGGATTGTGAGGAGAGCTTTCAGAAGCTCAAGACAGCTTTGACTTCGGCCCTAGTATTAGTTCTGCCTACATGTTCGGGGTCCTACACTATCTACTGTGATTCCTCGAGGATTGACTTTGGAGCAGTATTGATGCAGGACGGTAGGGTGATTGCCTACGCGTCCAGACAGTTGAAGGTGCATGAGAAGAATTATCCGATTCATGACCTCGAGTTAGCAGCTATTGTTCACGCCTTGAAGATCTGGCGTCATTATTTGTACGGTGTTCAGTGAGATTTTTACGGATCACTGGAGTTTGCAGCACTTATTCAGGTAGAAGGACCTCAATTTGCGTCAGCGGATATGGTTGGAGTTACTAAAGGACTATGACATCACTATATTATACCACCCAGGGAAGGCCAATGTGGTGGCCGACGCCTTGAGTCGCTAGGCGGAGAGTTTGGGGAGTTTGGCATATCTTCCGGTAGTTGAGAGGCCCTTAGCCTTGGATGTTCAGTCCTTAGCCAGTCAGTTCGTGAGGTTGAATCTTTCAGAGCCTTGCCGGGTCTTAGCTTGTGTGGTGGCTCGGTCTTCTCTTTATGACCGCATTAGAGAGCGCGAGTATGATGATCCCCACCTTCTGGTTCTTTAGGACAGGATTAGGTGAGGTGACGTCAGGGATGTGATATAGGAGATTATGGTGTGATGAGGATGCAGGGTCGGATCTGTGTGCCCAATGTGGATGGGTTTCGGGGGTTGATTCTTGAGGAGGCCCATAGCTCGCGGTATTCCATTCATCCGGGTACCACGAAGATATACCAGTATCTGAGACAGCACTATTGGTGGAGAAGGATGAAAAAGGATATAGTGGAGTTTGTGGCCAAGTGCCTCAACTATCAGCAAAAATATAAGCATCAGAGGCCAGGAGGGTTACTTCAGCAGATTGAGCTTCCAGAGTGGAAATGGGAGCGGATCACCATGGACTTTGTGGTTGGACTTCCTCGGACTTTGAAAAAGTCTGATGCTATTTGGGTGATTGTGGATCGGCTGACCAAGTCAGCCCATTTCGTTCCGGTGTTGACTACATACTCCTCCGAGAGGTTCGCGGAGATTTATATCAGGGAGATTGTTCGCCTCCATGGTATTCCAGTATCTATCATTTCAGACAGAGGTACACAGTTCACTTCACGGTTCTGGAGAGCCGTTCAGCAGGAGCTAGGCACTAGGGTAGAGTTGAGTACGGCCTTTCACCCTCAGATGGACGGGCAGTCCGAGCGCACGATTCAGATTCTTGAGGATATGCTTAGTGCCTGTGTGATGGATTTTGGAGGGTCATGAGACCGATACTTTCCACTTGCAGAGTTTGCTTATAATTACAGCTACCAGTCCAGCATTCAGATGGCGCCGTATGAGGCTTTGTATGGTAGACGGTGCCGGTCCCCAGTGGGATGGTTTGAGGCGGGCGAGGCTCGATTGTTGGGTAGAGATTTGGTCCAGGATGCCCTGGACAAGGTGAAGGTGATTCAGGAGAGGCTTCACACAGCTCAGTCCAGGCAGAAGAGTTATGTGGACCGGAAGGTTTGTGATTTGGCATTTATGGCTGGTGATCGAGTTTTGCTTTGGGTATCGCCTATGAAGGGCGTCATGAGGTTCGGGAAGAAGGGTAAGCTGAGTCCGAGATTTTTTGGCCCTTTTGAGGTGTTGTGATGTGTTGGTGAGGTTGCTTATGAGCATGCCTTGCCTCCCAACCTAGCAGGAGTTCATCTGGTATTCCACGTCTCTATGCTACAGAAGTATCGCGGTGACCCGACTCATGTTTTGGATTTCAGTTCAATCCAGTTGGACAAGGATTTTTCATATGATGAGGAGCCAGTAGCTATATTGGATAGACAGGTCAGAAATCTCAGGTCAAAGAATATTGCATCAGTCAAGATTCAGTGGAGGGGTCAACCGGTCGAGGAGACAACTTGGGATACCGAGCAAAATATGCGCAGTCAGTACCCTCATCTTTTCGCATCTTCAGGTATGTCTCTATACTCATTCGAGGATGAATGATTTTCTTAATAGGGGGAAAATGTAACGATCCGGTTGGTCGTTTTGATAGTTAGCGCCCCGATCCCCTAATAATTGTTTTCCCCACCTTCATATCTGCTTATGGGACTTGTCGGGATGATTCGTCGCGAAATTCATAGAGATTTTGGACACATAGTCCTTGCATATGAGTTTAAGCTTTAGAAATCGGACCGTAATTGGAACTATGGTAATACGGGTCCGGAATGGTATTTCGTCGACTCGGTTAGCTCCGTTGGGTTATTTCGGAGTTAGGAGCGTGTTCGTAACGTGTTTTCGAGGTCTGTAGTAGATTTAGTATGCGAAAGTTAGAATTTCGGCGATTTTGGCCGATAGGTGAAATTTTGATATCGGGCTCGGAATGGAATTCCGAGAGTGGCTGTAGGTCTGTAGTGTCATTTATGACCTGTGTGTAAAATTTGAGGTCATTCGGACTAGTTTTGATATGTTTCGGCATCGGTTGTAGATTTTGGAAATTTCATAAGTTCTTAGGCTTGAATCCATGTATAATTGGTGATTTTGATGTTATGTGATGTGTTTTGGAGGCTCGACTAAGTTTGGATAAGGTATTAAGACTGGTTGGTAAGTTTGGTTGAGGTCCGGGGGGTCCTCGGGAATGTTTCGGATGCTCAAGGGGTGATTTTTGGAACTTGGAAAACAGTTGAACCATTGCTGGTTCTGGCGTCTCGCACCTGCGAACGGGGAACCGCAGGTGCGGACACGCAGGTGCAGAAAAGGGGTTCGCAGGTGCGATTTGGTCAAAGTCAACCAGTTCTCGCAGGTGCGTTCTGGGTTCCGCAGGTGCGGAGCCAGAGATGCGGCCCAGTGACCGCAGGTGCGGCCCCAGCCCTTTTAGTGAGTTTTCGCACATGCGATGGATTTTCCGCAGGTGCGGGACCGGAAGTGCGCTCCAAGAGTCGCAGGTGCAGAATACCTGGGTTGTTTATACAAAATCCGAGGGTTTGAAGTTCATAACTTAAAACGATTTATAACTCGGGAAAGTGCGATTTTTGAAGGGATTTTCACCTGGGCAATTTGGGTAAGTGATTCCTACTCGGTTTAGACTAATTCCCATGATTATAAACTTGAATCTACCCTTTAATTTCGAATTTATGGTGGAAAATTGGGAAAATTTTGGATAAAGTTCTTAGGCCAAGCTTGTGAGTTTTGATCGAGATTTTGATATCCGATTAGAGTAATTCTTGTATGGTTAGACTCGTGAGTGAATGGGTGTCCGGAATTTGCAACTTTACCCGATTTCGAGACGTGGGCCCGGGGGACCTTTTGGAAAATTTTCCAAAACTTGCGTATTAGCTTCGAACTAATTAGCTATATTGATTCCTTATTTAAGTGATATTTATATTATGCAATTGAATTGAATATATTTGGGGCATTCGGAGTCGGGTACTCGTGGAAAGAGCGCAGTTTTGAGTTGAGTAGCATAGTCGAGGTAAGTCTCTTGCCTAACTCTGTGTCGGGGAAGGTTGTTTTGATACTATTTGTTATATGGGCGTCGTGTACGTGAGGTGACGAGTACATACACGGGCCATTGTTGCTTAATTCCATTTTTCATATCCATGCCATAAATCATTTTGCTCCTTTTTCACTGTTAATGTGCTACTTGCATAGTTTAGATTAGGAAGAAGAATGCCTACTTGTTTTACCGAAATCCCCTATTTGATACAATGTGCACCGTGTTAGTTAGTCTTGATCTTGTTCTTGTCTGTGATTCTTTTCCTGAGCTATTTAAATACACCGTATCCGACATTCATTCGCATTGCATATTTAAATTGGGAATACGGACGTATTCCGAGAGCTTTCCCCCTGTACTGCATCTTTACATTTGGAACTACGGGACGTATCCCAGAAGATTCCACCGTGTGATATTTTGTACTGAGCCAAGGGCTCCTTGACGCTGTTTTACTTTTCAGATTTATTTGTTTCTACTGCTTACCTTAGAATTTATATTCGTCTGTAATATTTTAAATTGTTTTACTTATAAAAACCCAGTAGAGCCTTAACCTGACCTCGTCACTACTTGACTGGGGTTAGGCTTGGCACTTACTGGGTACTAATTGTGGTGTACTCATGCCCCTTTCCTGCACATGTTTTCGTGTGCAGATCTAGGTACCAGCACTCAGTTTCGTGGCTAGGTGTTCGAGCGGCTGCTTCGAGGAGACCGAAAGGTAATTCTGTCGCGTTCGCACAGTCCTTCGAGTCACCTTCCACTCCAGATTTAGATAGATTTTTCATGTAAATTCTCTTACGATGTATAGAGCTATTTTGAGACAAAGCTTGTGACTAAAGTGATATTCCGAGTTTTTGGGAAGTTGTATTTTGTACGCGCCAAGTGGCAATCTTTCACTTGTAGATTTACTTTATTCTGTCTTTATTTTATTGCTTTTATTTAATATCTTTTCCGCAATTAGGTTTACCTAGCCGTAAAGACTAGGTGTCGTCACGATGCCTTTCAGAGGGTAAATCGGGTTGTGACACATACAAAATTATCCAATGGCATGTAACAGTTAAATAATCATTTTCATTATATCACGACCATTATTAGAAGTAAGAGAAACTCTACAAAAAATATCGGCTTACAAATAATAGATATATGTCTGATATTGTCCAAAAGCCAAAAGATATCAGCTCTATAAGTAGTTCTAGGAATACCTTTAAACAAAGGGTTATAAATTCTTTGAATATAAGTAACAAGATATGGTGAAGCAGCAAAACTAAAAGGTAAACAACCTAAAACAATTATTTTAGCTAATTCTTCTCGATCTTTCACTATATCGTATTTACCTATTAAACCGCTAGTACCCAGGTTAAGTTTTGTTTCCCACATTCCTCATCATCACCTCATGCAATAGGGTGGTTATCTACCACGTGCCTACGAAGTTGACCCGTTTCCCCGGCTTTATCTCCGTTTTCATGTTTATGAACTTCCTTACAAATTTGACATCTTACATAATTTTTATCTTCTTCTAGTCTTTGAAAAAAAATTCCAACACTTACTTCTTAATCTTTGATTCCTCTTAATAGGGATGGGAGGCATACATGTATTACCACGACCTCCACCCCTAGTATTTTGAGTTTGACTAGCATTACCAGGTGTAACTAGTAGTGTTTCAAGATTATCAGGTGATTGAATATCATCTAAATTATCATCTATACCATAATTTTTTTGAAGTCGCTCATAATCTATATTTAAATTTTCATGTGAACTTTCAGAAATATGTGTAAAGCTACTAGAAGAACCAGCACCACCTCTTGAGTTTTTAGTAGTTTTACTCTTACTACTACCACCTCTACTAGTACACGCTTTTTTGGCTGCTCAAAATATATCCACGATGTAAATTAAATTAATATAGAACACTTCACTTGAATACTTGATATTTGATAATTATAATTTTGTAGTGACTAAAGTAAATATTTGATGAAACTTGAAATAATAAGTAATTGAGAATTTAAGAGTAATAAGCAATATTATCAAGAGAGAATTAGAGTAGTAAGAGAGAAAATTGTGAGTGAAAATGAAGAAGGGGGGCTATTTATACTTTTTAAAATGTTAAAATTATATTATCAATTATTAGGGGTGAGGGCTATTTTCTTAAGAGGGGTAGGCCGAAATGGCCATTTTTGCAAACAATGGCCGTTTCCCAACGGCCATTTTTGAATTTGACCGTTGGCAACGGTCCAGAAATTTAAAAAAAAATTACAACGGTAATCGGGCTGGACCGAGCTGTAGCCCGGTAAAACCCGGTAACGGCTAACCGGACTAACCGGGTTCCAGACCACCAGTTACCAAAATGTGTTCCTTCCCGCCCGGCTCCTTCCTCAACCCGTCCCCAACCCCTATCGTACCAGGCTGAACCGGGTCGAATTGGGTTGTAATGGGCTGGCCCGGAACGATTAACAGGCTTATACTGAACATGTTGTGAACAAAAAAGTAATGTTCTCAAACTCTCCTTTTGCCCAACACGCCAATTGTTCAATAGATCGAACTTACCAATTATCACACATTTTCCCTCGATCTCGGCAATATGTCCCACGACCACGAGTCCTAGGTCTATATCTATCTTTGATCCTCCCCTCAATACAACGTACTCCTTACGGTCAGTAGGGAACTCAATCAAACTCCATACGCTCCCTTAGAAATGAAAACACGCGCGGTGAATTGAATACTATTAGTATATTAAGTTCGACTATTTTTCTACTTTAAGCAAAGAATAGATTAGATGTATTAAGGTATATATAAAATAGTAAAGTAAATTAAAATGTACTTTGACGGAAATAATTTTTATACAAGTTTGTGTACCGATATGATACCTACATTCAGTCCCCTTGAGCCACAAGGTTATCTTATTATTGATTTTCTATTTTGGGTTGATTAGAACTGTTATTTTAAAACTCAGTCACCACTGACGGTTTTCTCTCAACACTTTAGTTTTACATGTAAGGATTTTTATGTTCTATATTGTCATAAATTATCTATATAAAATCCTATCAATTATTTAGAAGCGTGGAACTATATGATTTTCACATAAAATACATATACAATAACTTCAATCAAGTAAACTTACCTGAATATATGATGTGTTTTCTTAATAATATTGAGCGGAAACCTTCTTCAGAGTTGTTATTCTTGAGAAAATTAGTACTTCACTCTCTCTTTACCTTTTTGATGTTCTTTTCAGAATAAAATTTGATGGGGTTATGCTATTCCTCTTTTATAGGCAGAGAGAGGGACCATCGGTTAATACTCACTTTTCATCAAAGTGGGTTAATGGGAAGTTATAACCATAACTAACTTCCCGTAATTTATCTAAATATTTTAATAAAATATATTTATTAAGCCAAAATATTTATAAATCACACGTGGGCCATATTTTACATTCTCCCACTTGGCGCACTGATGTTACTCAATGGTTTAATAAATATTTCAATCATTATGTGCACCAGAAAATATAAAATTCTCCTTCATTGGAAACATCACTCGTTGTTATTGAATAAGTAAACTAATATGAGTCATGACGGTTGTACATCCCTTACTCGATTTAGTCTCATCCATATACTACAATATCAGTCTATTACCCAACACAACCTGTAAAATTAATACTTAATTGGTCCAACATTAATGCTTAGAATATCTTTATCTGAGCCCGAACCTGTCATCATTATTCTCAATATTATGTATACAATAGAAAAACAAGTATAGAATACCAAAAACATATGTTTAAATGAGCTCAAAGTGTCAACCGCATAAACATAATAATGTCCTTACACAAAGTCATACATTGCTATTAAGAATGTCCATTCTTTCAACATGTTCAATAAATATTTTGGGCGGTAATCCTTTCGTCAAAGGATCGGCAATGATAAGTTTTGCTAATATGTTCAATTGACACTTTATGTTTCTGGACTTCTTCTTTAACAGCAAAGTCTTTCACTTCCATATGCTTAGCACCCTTCAAATACTTGTCGTTCTTAGAGAAGAAGAATGCTGCGAAATTATCACAATAAATTTTCAGTGACCTGGTAATATTATTTACTAGTCCAAGTCTTGAAATAAAGTTTCGTAGCCAATTACCTTGAATTGTAGCCTCAAATCATGCCACAAATTCAGCTTCTATGGTGGATGCAGCTATAAGAGACTGCTTCGCACTCTTCCATGATATTGTTCCTCCAGTGCAACGACTCAACCGGTTGTTTTGAGCTCTAGTGCGTCGTTCAGCGGTTTGAGGCCATGAGCAGCCTCATTTCAAGTGTTATGACTTGTAGGTGTAGTAGGAATTGAATTTCGGGAAGTTTAGAGTCAATTTGGAAAGAAAATTCTCATTTCCGGAGGCCTTAAGTTGGAAGAATTGACTAAGATTGGAATTTTGAGTAAACGACCTCAGAATCAGGATTTGAAGGTTCCAGCAGGTTCGTATGATGATTCGGAGTTGGCCGTATGTTCGGATCGGGTTTTGGATAACCTGGGAGCGTTTCGGCGCATATTGTGGAAGTTAGCATTTTAGAAGAATTTCATAAGTCTGGGTTGAAGTGTGTTTCAGTAATATTAATGTCCGTTTGGGATTCTGAGTCTAAGAATAGCTCTGTATGGTGATTCTGGAGTTGGGAGCGCGATGGGAAGTGAATTCGGAGGTCCGTAGGTTATTTTGAAGTCATTTGACTAAAGATAGAAATTTGAAAGTTTTTTTGAGAAATCCGGCCGGAAGTGGAAATTTTGATATCGGGGTCGGATTCCAATTCTGAAAGTTGGAACAGGTCCGTAATATTGATTGTGACTTGTGTGCAAAATTCGGGGTCAATCGGACGTGATTTGATAGGTTTCGGCATCGAATGTAGAAGTTTGAAATTTCAAAGTTCATAAAGCTCGAATTGGAGTGTGATTCGTGGTTTCGGCGTTGTTTAATGTGATTTGTGGCCTCGAGAAAGTCTGTGGGATGTTATGGGACTGATTCGTGTGGTAGGACGAGGTCCCGAGGGGCCTCGGGTGTGTTCTGGGGTGGTTTCGGGTCAATTTTAAGTGAATTGTTGTTGCTGTTTTCTGGTGCAGCTGGTGTGCATTGCGATCGCGGTGGTCGGTATGCGATCGCATAGAAGGAAAAATTGGAGGACTGGAATTTTTTTTATGCGATCGCAGGGAGTAGTATACGATCGCACAGTGCAATTTGGGAGACTGCTGGATTTTGGCTTATGCGATTGCAGGTGTGGGTATGCGATCGCACAGTGCAAATGGGGGGCTGATGGTTCTTAGCTTATGCGATCGCGGTTGGAAGGATGTGATCGCATAGAAGGATTGTCTGGGCTGTGAAGTGTTTTAAAACGGGAATTTGGCCATTCTTCTCCCATTTTCATTTGGTGTGGCGATTTTGGGGAGCTTCAAGGGAGGATCTTCATCAAGCAACTTTAGGTAAGTGATTTCTTCCCATCTTTGAGTTAAAACACTTGGATTATACATAAATTAGACATGAAATTGGTGGGAATTTGGGATTTTTGAACAAAGACCTAGAATGTGTACTTTTGGATTTTAACCATGAATTTGGGCATTGGATTGAGAGAAAATCATATATTTGAGTTTGCGAGTTTATGGGTAATCATTATCTTCGAGAAGTTTCGGAATCCGGGCACGTGGGCCCTAGGGTAATTTTGTCAGCTTTCCGAGCGGAGTTAGGAATTTATATAAATTAAATTGTTACAAGTATTAGAGTATATTTTCATTGGTTTACCCGTTATTTGGATAGTTTTGGGGCGTTGTGCATCAATTTGAGTCATCGAAAGGGCTTGGAGGACGGTTATGAATCTTCGGAGCGAGGTAAGTCTCATTTCTAACCTTGTGAGGTGGAATTTTCCCATAGGTGAACTAATCGAATATGTGCTACTATTTGTAGGAGCTACGTACACACGAGGTGATGGGAGTCTGTGCGTAGCTACTATCATGCTTGTGTCTGGGTAGTCTAGGACCCACTAGCATGCCTTACTTGTTGTACTGTAATTTTGCTAATAAAATTAGACTGTAAATATTATCGAATTAGTAATTGAATACCTAAGAAGGTTAAAGTTTATTTTCTTTCATCGTCTAGAAAGAGAATTGATTTTTCCCTGGGATAATGGTTTTCCTGATAAAGCATGTTTTATTTGTCGTACTTGTAACCTTACTGATAAATTTATAATATTTAAAACCTTATCGAACTTGGAAAATGAATTTCTAGAAAAGGATTAAAATACTATCTTTGTGACCATTAAAAGAGAAATTGTCATTTTCTTGGGTAATGGTTTTCTCAATATAGTCGGGGTGGACTATTTGAATGTGTATGCTTATGTGTGACCGCTTCGCAATTTATATTCCGCGAGCGGGGTGATTCTTCCACTACTCTCATGGGAGCGGGCCATACGCCACGGCAGGTCAATAGATGCATCTATGATTCGTCGTTCGACCCTTCGGCAGTGCACAGTTTACATTTATGTTGGTTCGGGCCGTTCGACCCTCGGCATTGCTTGCGCATAATATTTACTGTGTACTTGCTGTGATTTTTACCTGATTACTGGCCTGGAAATTTTAAATTGTCAACTGGAATGACGAGGACTTAAGAATATTAAATGTAAAAGAAGTTGCTATTTCCTGTCGCTACTTGTTAAGTTGCCTATGATATCCATGCTTAATGTCACCCTTGATTTCATTAAATTGACCTCTAGCAAGTGTCAAATTCAACCTCTCATCACTACCTCTTCGAGGTTACGCGGGATACTTACTGAGTACACGTTGTTTTTGTACTCATGCTACACTTGTTGTGCATTTTTATTGCACAGGTACATTCATAGATAGTGGGCCTGCTTGACGCAGTGATGTGACTGACTTGGAGACTTAGACGAGCTGCACCATTCGGAGACGACCCACAGCCGGCAGAGTCTTCCTCAGAGATATTGTATTTTATTTTAAATTCCTTGTCCAGTTTGTATTCCGGACAAGTATTGTAGTACATGTATAATTCCTAGAAAAATTTGCTCATGCACTTGTGATACCGGTTTCTAGGATAATTATGGGATTTATTCACTATTTAAAATTTGCTAAATATATTATTGTTACTCGGCGGAAGCTCGCTAATTATTATTTAAAAAATGAAAAAGGAATGACTTCAAGAATTTAAAATAAAGATTTCATTAATTATTAAGTGTTGGCTTGCCTGACAGTGGGGTCCGGCGTCATCACAACCTTAATGGATTTTGGGTCGTGACATCCAGCTAACAGGAACAAATAACCAAATGTAGATTTTCTTGTATCCATACAACCAGCATAATTTGAATCTGAATATCCAATCACATCAAGAAGATAAGATCTTCTATAATTTAGCATATAATCTTTATTTCCTTGCAATTATCGCAATACTTTCTGTTGATACCCAATTTTTCCTCATATTTCTCAAATATATATATATATGCCTTCAAAATAGTGCATAAGCATCATCAAGTATTTTTCATAATTTTCTATAATTTTTAAAGGTTTTTAGTCAATTTATTCCTGCATTTTTACTATATAAATAATTGTTAATTACATCACAAATAATTTTATAATGATTTGTTATTTAATTTTCATCATCTATATCCATATTAAGCTTTAAGTATTTTTGATATATTTATTATAATTATATTTGCATCCTAAAGCTAAAATTGCATATTTTGCAATAATAGCCCATATGTATATGCATAATTACATTATTTATATAGAAAATAACTTTTTATATTTTATAATGTTGAGTAATTATTTTAAATCATCTTCATGCACAAATGACATTTTTTTTACTATTAATTATTTTTGTATAAATTATTTTACTGATTTAATTGGATATTTAAAATCTAGGTCTTTTTCTTAATTAATTTCGGACCTAACCCAATTACCCCAGCCCAACTACACCAGCCTAATACCCAATACCCAAATACACATTAACCCAATCTATGTACCTGTTTAAAACCCGACCCAGCACCTTTAAATCAGGACCGTTGATTTCTAAAATCAACTGTCCACAATCATCCCACCCCTTTAACTAACCTAACCCACCTAAACCGTAATCATTTTCACCTACCAGCCGTCACCAAACACTCTCATCTTCCTCCCCCCCCCCCCC
>ML305148.1:0-71767 GCA_005239505.1 Nicotiana paniculata
CACTTAAATTGGAAAAACTCCCATACCCCCTTGGGGGTGTATAAAAAAGGAGGTGTGACACCCCTGCACGCCAAAACTTCCCTAGACCTCGTCCAAATTTTGATCGCCGTCCTCCAAAGCAATACACTGCCATAGCCGAGCCCGTTGACCAGCTATATGAAAAACTCAAAGCTGCTGGTTATGTTACACCTATCCATGTTTCCACCCCTGAGAATCCTTCTCAGTGGTTTAACCCAAACAAATCTTGTGCATACCATTCCGGCATGAAGGGACACACCATCGAAGAATGCCGTTCTCTAAAGGACAAAATACAGGCTCTCATTGGCAACAAGATTATTGTGGCAAAAGACCCCGCTCCAAATGTCTGCGAAAATCCTCTGCCAGACCATAAGGGTAGAGTTATCCATATGATTGAAATAGAAGATGATTGGGATCTCAAGGGGTCGATCAGGTTGATCAAAGAAGGCGATGACCAAAAGAAATCCGCAGTCACTCTCAAACGGATCATAGTCCACATTCAGCCATCTGAGGCCGCTGAGGTGAATATGTCGATACCATTTGAGTTTGAGGCAGCGCCACCGGCAAAGTCCCCAGTGCCAATTGAAGTTGAGTTTGTATCTCTAGCAAATACACCGGCTTCGTTCGAGGTCACAGTCTTGCCACCCCAAACATACATTCCGTTTGAAATAAAGATGGCTGCACCAATTCCGGTGGCAATTTCAACTACGCCACCCTTCTATTCAAACGCTATTCCTTGGGACTACACAGCCGAGGCAAGAAGGAAAAGCAAGGTCAGGTCTGAGGAAGCTGTCACAACACAGGGTATGACGAGGACTGGTAGGGTCTACACCCCTGAGCATCTGGCTGAGTCAAGCAAGCAAGCCGCCAACCAGCCTCCCCTTATCGAAACGGGTCCCGATGACCTTTGCAGAAAGATACAGGCTAAGGAGTATTCAGTCATCGACCAGCTGAACAAGACACCGGCACAAATTTCCATCCTCTCTATGCTGCAGAATTTTGAAACGCACAGAAATGCTTTGTTGAAAGTGTTGAGTGAAGCATATGTGCCAAACAACATCGCTAGTAGGGAAATGTCCAATATGGTAGGCCAGGTACTGGAGAGTCATAAAATCACTTTTCATGAGGATGAGCTACCACCTGAAGGATTGGGGCACAACAAAGTGCTGCACATCACTGTGCAGTTTCATCACCAGAATCTTGATTGATGGAGGTTCCAGTGTTAACATATGTTCGTTGATAACGCTCAAGAAATTGGGTAAAGGGCTACATCAAATAAAGGATGGGGCGATCAATCTGAAAGACTTTGATGGTTCTCAGAGTTCCACCATGTGGGAGATCAGTCTATGTCTACAGATGGGACCGACTTAGTTCGAAGTGGATTTCCAGGTGATAGATGTTCCGGCATCCTACAACCTGTTGTTGGGACCACCATGGATTCATGCTGCTGGGGCCGTAGCCTCAACACTACATCAGGCGGTAAAATTCGAGTGGAACCACCAAGAGGTGATTATTCATGGTGACGGTAGCAACCCCATTTATAGCCGTCAAACTATTCCGGTGATTGACGGGAAAATGAAGATAGGCGGAGGAAATTACCACCATATTGAATGGGTCAATGCTATCGATAAGGACAAATGGTGGGATAACAAGATCGAGAGCATCTTGAACTGGAGAGGATATGAGCCAGGTAAAGGACTCGGTAAAAACCTCCAAGGGATCACGAAGCCGATAAAGCTCAAGGAGCACGACACCACTTTTGGCCTGGGGTATGATTACACTTGGCAGGAATTAAACGGCTGGTCGCCACCTTGGCGCAGTCCCTATTACCCTTTGGAGCAGCCTATACCTCATCTTGAGCAGACTTTCAAGTAGGCTAACACTATTTACGGTTCAGGTAAGGAAGAAGCACTTGCAGCATTGAGGAGTTTGTTCCTAGAGGATGATGATATGGACTGTTGTGTTGTTTTCGAGGGGGAGGGGGAGGAAGGCCCTTCCATACAGGCTGTGATCAAGGGGGAATATCTCAAGAACTGGTCTGTCAAGACAACCAAAGCCGGACGAGCCTCGGGGTAGCAAGGCTAAAACAAGCATTATTTACTGTTTTATTTACTAAATGATTTTCCTTTCCTGCATTTTTATTTCTGCAATAAAGATCTTCAATGTTCAAAATAGTTATTCAATCTATCAAAGCATCTTCTAAATTTTACGAATCTGATATTTATTGTTATTGTTTTCTCCCATTACTTTATTTATACAGCATTACTATTACTTGTCTTGATGAACCGATGACTGTGACATGCAATGTGACAACTCGACAAACGAATATTGATTCAGAAGAGGACGACATACCCGATGAGATTGTCAAAGAAGTTGAGAACTTTGAGAACATACCTAAGTCCAACCTAGATGAGACCGAAGTTATCAACCTATGAGATTCAGAAAACAACAAGGAGACTCGTATCAGCATTCATTTGTCACCATCAGAAAAGAAAGAATACACAAAGTTTCTAAAAGAGTATGAGGACGTATTTGTATGGTCGTATGATGACATGACTGGTCTAAGCACGTCTATTGTGGCTCAAAAACTTCCAACCAATCCAATGTGTCCACCAGTGAAACAAAAGCTCAAAAAGTTCAAACTCGACATGAGTTTGAAAATCAAAGAAGAGGTTACCAAGCAGATCAACACTAAAGTTCTCCGGGTAGTGGAGTATCCGACATGGTTAGCCAACATTGTACCTGTGCCAAAGAAGGACGGGAAGGTCAGAGTCTGCGTCGAATACTGGGATCTCAACCGGGCCAGTCCGAAAGACGACTTTCCCTTGCCAAATATACACATTCTGATTGATAACTGCACCAAGAATGAATTGCAGCCCTTTGTGGATTGCTTAGCTGGTTATCACCAGATTTTGATGGATGAGGAAGATGCTGAGGGAACGACGTTCATTATGCCATGGGAAGTGTATTGTTACAAGATGATTCCATTCGGTCTATAGAATGCAGGGGCCACCTACATGAGGGCCATGACCACCATATTCCATGACATGATTCACAAAGAGATCGAGGTGTACGTAGATGATGTCATTATCAAATCAAATAAAGCTGATGATCACATGGAGAATTTGGGGAAGTTCTTCAATAGGTTGCGAAAATACAATCTGAAACTAAACCCCGCGAAGTGTGCATCCGGTGTTCCTGCTGGGAAGCTGCTGGGATTTATTGTAAGCCGCTGGGGTATGGACGTTATTGGACCAATTTATCCGGCCGCTTCCAATGGCCACAGGTTCATTTTGGTCTCCATTGACTACTTCACTAAATGGGTCGAAGAAGCCTCCTACAAAGCAGTTACCAAGAAAGTTGTGGCCGACTTTGTCTACGACTGCATTATTTGTCGGTTCGGAGTTCTAGAGTCAATCATCACCGACAATGGTTCTAATCTCAACAGTGACTTGATGAAAACTATGTATGAAACTTTCAAGATCAAACACAAGAATTCCACAGCATATAGACCTCAGATGAATGGAGCCGTAGAGGCCGCTAACAAGAACATCAAGAAGATACTAAGAAAGATTGATAGAAAAGCACAAGCAGTGGCACGAGAAGTTATCATTCGCCTTACTGGGATATCACACCACTGTCCGCACATCAACAGGGGAAATTCCCTATATTCTAGTTTATGGTCCAGAGGCTGTTATTCCTGCCGAAGTGGAGATTCCATCTCTAAGAATTATACATGAAGCTGAGCTCAGCGACGCAGAGTGGGTAAGAAGACGTTATGAGCAGCTAGCCGTTATTGACGGGAAGAGAATGAATGCAGTGTGTCATGGTCAACTATATCAGAACAGGATGGCTAGGGCTTTCAACAAGAAAGTCAAGCCGAGGCAATTCACACCAGGGAAGCTGGTGTTAAAGAAAATCTTTCCGCATCAAGATGAAGCCAATGGGAAGTTATCTCCCAACTGGCAAGGCCCGTACATGGTTCATAGAGTGCTGACATGAGGAGCACTTATACTTGCAGAAATGGACGGAGAAGTCTGGCCGAAGCCAATCAATTCAGATGCAGTCAAGCGCTACTATGTGTAATCTTTATGCTTTCTCAATGATGTAATTTGAACGACGCCTGACATGATTCCCGTTTAAGAGGGGATACGTAGGAAGCCCTATGGGTTCGGTCACAATTCAATAAAAATCTATTTTTCCCCGCAATTGGAAACTGGGGAAGAATTTTGAGGAGGACCCTCAAAATTCTAAAGCAAGTTCAGCCAGTCACGACGCGAGCAGGAGTCAGAGGCGTCCACCAAGCAAACTGGGGAAGAATTTTGAGGAGGACCCTCAAAATTCCGCAGCGGAAGAAATCGCAATGTCTCGAACCGTGTCACGTCGTCGGTTCATCTAAAAACTATTTTAGATTATATATTGCACTCTTATAAAATCATGCATATTTATTTTTTCTGAAACAACTTGTTTTGCAAACGCTACCCCAATGATACAGACAATATCATCATGATCAAGCAAGCGAGCCAATCATAGCCAGTGGGAATGGGAACTAACCTTCCCCCTTTACAAAACTCACGATCTTTCTTTGGATGCAGGCACAAATTGCAAAAGCCCAAAACATGCTATCCGCCGAAAGACAGATACTATTCAAAAAATACGACTCCCGAAACCGTCGCACATGCCAACATTTACTATCATCAAGAAATAATGCTTCGTAAATTGCAATGCTCAAAACGGTCACGATACTGTGATATATTACCAGCTAAGAATTTTTATTGTCATTTATTTAATTATTGCATAAGGCTACCTTTCTGCCTTCCGAGAGTAAACGTTGTCTCCATCTGCATCCGCATGTTGCATAAGGCTACCTTTCTGCCTTCCGAGACTAAACGGTGTCTCCATCTGCATTCGCATCTTGCATAAGGCTAATTTTCTGCCTTCCGAGACTAAACTCTACCTCCATCTGCATCTGCATTGCATAAGGCTACCTTTCTACCTTTCGAGACTAAACGCTGTCTCCCATTTACTTTTCAAAAACAACCCCTGTCTCTATCATTCTCTTCCTTTCGGGGTAAGCTCTGCCCTCTTTAAATTTGCAAGACTAAGTTCTGTCTTGTCAGCATCATGTTATTGCATCAGGGCTGAAATATTGCCAACCTATCCAAAGGCGTCATTGTTCGGAGGCACCATCTTCATAGCCCGAGAACACCATGTCATGGTCTGAGGATATCTTTTATCATTTGCATATCATTATTCAAAGGCGTCATGGTTCGGAGGCACCATCCCCATGGCTCGAGAACATCATTTCATGGCCTACGAATCCCTCGTCAAAGCAATTCATGGCCCAGGAAATCATGGTCTAAAGATGTCATCCTTAACCTCCAAAGACAGCATTCATCGTCCAACGAGAATTCGCATCATGTTTGAATTACGCACAATATACGCTTGTATTGTTTAAATTACGCACAAGAGGTTCCGCTCCAGGTCTCCTAATCATCCCGTAAGCGGTTCCACTCCAGGCCTCCTAATCATCCCGTAAGTCGTTTGCTCATCTAACCCTGTACTTGGTGTCCGTTCTTGTATAACTTCATCGGTATACTTCACCGATAACCCCGGAACTACATACGGCCTGATTCCTGTAAGACCAGGGATATGTAGGCAGCTTAGGAACCAGGGTGCGGCCTGAACCTTTCAAGCTATTTCCACTCGGCTAAAATTGGCCATCATATCTTTACCCGACAACTCTTCCATTCTTCTCGGATAAAGAGGGGAAGTTGTTGATACCCAATTTTTTCACAAATTATTTTAAAATTTGTATATATATACCCTCAAAACCGCTCTTTATAATAACTGGTATTTTTTCGAGATTTTTCATATTTTATTAAATCCTTTTCCAATTTACTCAGTATTTTTTATATCCAATATTTATTTATAAATTGTATTATAAAGAATTTCAAAATATTTCCCAGTCAACATATCATTTTTAATCCTATTAGTATTTAATTATCTTACAAATTAGCTAATTTGGCATTATTTGACCATAATTACAATAACTTTGCAACTATGGCCTAGTTGTACATTTTATACCATTTAAATCAATAATTATTTTATTTTATATTTTTTATACTCATTAATTACCTTAATTTCATTTATCTAGCATTCAATTTCATCATATATGATTACTAGCTAATTTTATTTAATTATTTATCTATTTTAAATGGGTGTTTAACAATTAGACATATTTATTTAAATTCTAGCCTAAATCCTAACCCAACCCATCAGAATTTAATCAATCCAGTTCCATACCCAGCCCAAACCAATTCCATACCCGGCCCAACCCAGGATCTATTTGAGCCGTTGATCACATTAGATCAACGGCCCAGATCTCACCTACCATAATTAAACCTAGACTTACCCCCCTCCCTCCGACCCCTAATTTCCCAATCTCTCATTTTCTCTCTATCTCTCTCTGGTTCTCTCTAGAACCTTCCCTTATCTCCCCACCTCCGATGGAGTTTGTTCGTCTTCTCCGGCTAGTTCTCTCGCTAGAAACCGTGGTCCTTCATTGTCTCCTGGTTATTGCTTCACCCTACACCGGTCTAAGGCGCCCTAAGTCCCTCAGGCGAGCCTGGTGTGGTTCATCTCCTACCTATGGTCCCTCATGCCATCTTCCGGCTTCCTCCGGCCATCTGAGTAAGAGCCATGACTTTTCCGGCTAACGCTGGCGACATCTTTAAGGTTTTCCTTATTTTTCAACTCTCTGAAACCCTAACCCCTGGTATTTTTTGATTTTCTTTTAAATATGACTTAGATATGTGTCTATTATGGGCTCTTTATTATTTTCCTTAAAGGTTTTCTTATTTCTCTAAAATAACGCTTCATCTTCAACTAGGGTTTCTTAACCCCTTTCAAAACGCTTTCTCTTCTGATTTTTGGTACTAACCTATGATTCTCAGTATATTTTAAATGTTTGATTAAGCATTCTCTCTTTACTTGAGTTATTCTGTTAAAAAACCCCATTTTTAGGGTTCTGAATTCGTCTTGGTTGCTGTGTTTAGTTGATCTGTATGTTTCTCATAAACATCCTACGATTCTGTGATTCTTACTTATGTTTTCTTCTTAGGGTTTTTGTGTTCGATTATTCCTGACTATATCATGCTCTATACGATAACTCATATTTCATACTGTTCTTCCTTATGGTCCTGATTCTAGTTTATTACCTGCTTATGCTCATAGTGTCATGATAAATCAGTGTTATCTTCTCTATTTCCTTAGAACTGTGATATTTTCCTTAAAATTGTGATTCTGTGTATTTTTCCTTATAACTCTTTACTAATTTTGCATATTTGTGTGACATTTGCGTTATTTGATAACCGATTCTCTGTGATTTCGAGGATTTCTTACTAATTTTCAGAATTATTTTCTACCTTCTGTTATGTATAAGTATGATGTCAATTAATTATATACTTTTCTTAATTAATATATTCTGTACATAGCCTTAATCACATGCCTTATTCATTACTACTCTTTGTACGATTAAAATTAATTTTTTCAAATTAGTTCTCTTTCCTTCTTTACTACTGTGGTATTCGTTTGAACTGTGACTCCTTAATTGTGGGGAGTACTTGTATTGATTGGATCCTAATTGTGTTTATTTCTATAATTACTGCTGAACTATTATTTTTACCTTATTCCTCTGCCTGTTTTTCAAAAATATATATACTCTATTCATACGCACGCACAGACACGAACCAATCTGTTCAAAAAATCTCGCTCACAATTCAAAAGACTTTCTGCTCTCTCTTCTATGCTAATTACCACTACTCTGGGTTAGCCGACTGCAAGCCAAGGCTAACTATTGTGCATCTCCTACTTTCCTATTTGTGTTATTGCTTTTTCCACTTCACTGGTATGTTCTAATTTATATTTCAGTCTTCAAACCAACATGTTTCAAACTGTTGTGATTCAACATGCTTCCAACTTGCTTACTTATTCTTCAGCATGTATCTAGCACCCTGAAGTCCCCTCTGCATGTTTAAATTAGGCTTTATCTGTTTATGACCAGTATGTTTCTGTACACTTAGCACCTACTTCTTACATGCCTATGACTGGTACATTAGTTTAACCATGGCCTTAGGTGTTAATCTGACCTAACATTATACTCCTTGATCCTCTAGACCTTTAGAAGTTTCCTGATCGCATGTCTATGTGCTTATCTGCCTGCTGTATGTATGCCCTTACATGCTCTGTATTTGTCCATAATCCCATTACCCCTATTTGTGTTTGTTGGACTATCCTTGGTCCTTTGTGATGTTAAGCTTCCATTTCATTCTTCAAAAACTGTTTTCTCACTTACTCTTTCTCAAACTGTTCCTTGCTTAAATCCTTTTAAATAAAAGTACTCTCACACACTCTTAGAAGTCTAAGTTCAGCCCTCTTCGTGTGAGCACTGCTTTGGGAATCCTTTGAGTACCCTCTGAACTCTGACACACAAGGCTGGAACTGGCACACTACACATGTTTAATTCTTTTGGCTATGTCTGGGTGTGAACACTGCCCGGGAGCCCTTGAGGTCCTTAGGGAACTCTGACACATCCGGATTTTGAAAAGGCTATGCAATACCATAATGCAGTGAGGTTTGGAAGATCTGGACCTAATTGAAGGCTCCCTATAGAAGTAACTTCTTATTTTCCTTTGGTTGTGTAATTCATGATTCCCTGGCCTGTAATAATTTGTAAACAACTCAGGGGATGTATAGTGAAAAGGGAGGGGTAGCTACGCATGCATTAGTTATTAAAGGGATAGAAATCATGCTATTAGACTTTATTTCCTATCAGCACAATAAAGATCATGTTTAGGCCCATGTGTTGAAATTCATGCATTAGAAATTATGCTATTAGACTTTATTTCCTATCTGTGCAATAGAGATCATGTTTAGGCCCATATGTTTATATTCATGCATTAGAAATCATGTTTATTAGGTCTCATGCCCAATGTTTCAGCATGTTCTCTTTTGCTTAGAAAAATCCTGTTAATAAATGGTATTTTCTACTGTCATGTTCCACACTGCCATGTACGCTTAGAAATCTTGTCTTAGGCTAAACAACATTAAAATAAATTATCATTCTAGCATCTTTTGAAACCATGATTAATACTAAGCATTTAGAATCATGCTTAGGAATTATGCATACGCATCATTCTGCATCTCTATCTGTGCATTAGATATCATTTTATAGGGCCCTAATCACTCAATTACATTTAGTCTAATTACTAAGGTATAAAAAGTATAACCACCCATTCAGTTCTTCTCTAAAGAATCACTGTTAATGCTTCTGTGTTATGAAAAACCTAGAACAACATGTTTAAGTAATAATTTGCAACAGTTCCTTAATAATTCTGTTAATATACACTGCCCCCCGCCTAGGCAAGCCTTAGGTAACTAATTTTTCAAAAATTAGAAATCTGTCTCTCGTGTGTGCTGCTTTTAAATCAGTAGGCAAACTGATTAAGAGCATGTTTTCCTTGAGTTATAAAACAAGTATGCCTGTCTGTTTATCCTCTTAATTCACCTAGATACCATATCTTAGGATCTTAATTAACAATACTGCCCTTATATGTGTTTGAGTCGTGCTAATTATATGCATTATTTGCGGAGGAAAATTTGAGCTTCCTTATGTTCCTATGTGTTTCCCACTGACTGCAGTCCTATATGTTCTTTGCTTGTCGCCTTAGAATTTTTACCTTTAAACCTGAGGGTCTGCCTAGTACTCGCCTTTTAGGATAGTAGTCCTAACCTCCTCCAGGACTGATAGGATGGGACGGGTAATAGCACGCAATAGAATCCGTGACCAACACATGCTTTAATCACCTTCACGGGGTGGGAAGGATAGCATGTGGATATGATTACCGGTGCGTTAATACCACGTGTAGCCCCTCTTCGAGGAGTGATTACCGGGTATTGCATTGATGTGATCCATATTATTATAAATCTAGGACACCTCTTATATGCTTAGCTCGTAATCCTTTAATAGTCTAATCTGCTTGAGACTTAAATCCCCTCTTATTTGAGCCTTACTTGTTATTTACTAATTGTACAAATTCACGAAACCATTTGGTTGGGAACCACACTTGTGGATCCTGAGGGGTGCCTAACACCTTCCCCTTAGGATAATTTCCAGCCCTGACCCAAATCTCTGGTTAGCACGTAGTTGTAACTGAACCCCTTAGGTGCCCTAACGCACCGTTAAAATCGTTAGGTGGTGACTCTTCAAAATATGAAAACCCTTTTCCCAAAAGGAACGAGTTGTCCCAACCAATGTCATAAACCCGATCTCCGCGAGAAAAAAGGGTGCGCGAAAATTAGGAGGAAAAATTCCCTCAACAACGCTAGGCAAAACACTTACCTCGATTCAGCTAACTCAACACTCAACTTAGCCTTTTCCTCTACCAATTCTCCTCCGCTCGACTCAATCTAGTCTATGACGACTTGAATACATCACACAATGCAAAAGAAAACCTTTTTAATTAATAAAGTTGTGATTTTTATTCAATTTCTAAAAAGTCAATAAAATTCAAACCCCGAGCCCTCTTGGTCCAAACCCGAAATTCGGACCAAAACCTGATTATCCATTCACCCTTGAGCCCGGATTTATAATTCGTTTTTGAATCCAACCTCAATTTGAGGTCTAAATCCTCAATTTATCAATTGCCTAGTTTCTACCCAAAACCCCCCCAATTTCACCATGAAAACCTTAGATTTTTTGGTTGAATCTTATGATAAAGTAGTGAAAGATTGAAAGAAATTAGTTTAAGATCACTTACCAATGATTTGGGAAAGAAAAGTTCTTTGGAAAATCGCCTCTTGTGGTTAAGGTTTTGAAAATTTGGGAAATAAATCAAAAATCCCGTCTAAGACATCTTTTGTTCAGCTGCAGATATCGCATTTGCGAAGAAAACTTCGCGAATGAACAGTGTTTTCGCAATTGCCATAAATTGTTCGCAATTTCGGATGAATAGTTGTTCGCAATTGCCATAAATTGTTCGCAATTCTGGATGAACACTGTTTTCGCGATTGCCATAAATTGTTCGCAATTCCGGATGAACAGTGTTTCGCAATTGCCATAAATTGTTTGCAATTCCGGATGAACAGTGTTGCACCAGAAACAACAAAACCCAAACTTCTTTGAAATGATCGGAAGCCACCCCGAAACTCATCCGGAACCTCCTGGACACAAACCATATATGAATTTCAATCATAAAACACGCTACGGACCTGCTAGCGCACTCAAAATACTGAAAGGAGGTCGTCTTAACCCGATATTGACCATGGTCAAACTCCCAAATTTCTTAACTTTACTAGTCTCTCAACCAACGATCCAAAAATACACTCAAGCCCCTCGGGACTCCAAACCAAAAGTGAACACTAGTCTAAAAACATCATACGAACTTGCTCGCGCGATCAAATCGCTAAAATAACACCTAGAACTACGAATTGAACACCAAATCAAATGAAATTTTCAAGAAAGATTTGAAATCTCTATTTTTACCATCGGACGTCCGAATCACATCAAATAAACTCCGTTTCTCACCAAATTTCAGAGATAAGGTTTATACATCATAACAGACCTGTACTGGGCTCCAGAACTAAAATACGGACCCGATACCATCAATTCAAGCGTTAAGAAAATTATTTAAAACCATTAATTTTCTGAAATTCAATTTTATTCAAAAATTCATTTCTCGGGCTAGGGATCTCGGAATTCGATTCTGTACATACGCTCAGATCCCATATTTTACTATAGACCCACCGGGACCGTTGGAACACGGGTTCGATAAGATAAGCAACATCACAATGCCACCTTGCCCACTGTGCCACGAGGCCTAAATTGAATCACGACATGTATGAGAATAATCATGTAACCATTACAGTCCGTCATAACATAAGAGAGAAACATACGACATAAACCAAGGCGCAAATAACATCCAATCCGCCCGATGATATACATGTGATAAAAATTGGGAAAAACAAACAAATCCGATCTGACATAGGATACACATTCCCGTTAGGCTAAAAAGCAACTCCCAAACCAAATTCTGATCATCCTCATACGTGTAATATATCTTCCAAAAATCTATAGCAACCTTTCCATAACACCCACCATTAATAACCCAATTTTATACACTCCTTCACAACTCGCGATCGAGGAATAGTCTGCCAGCAAGAACATTTAATCTCTGAGCCTCACGAATACTAGAAATCTTTATACCCAATCTCAACATTGCTTCCCAAATAACTGACACGTAATTGATACTACATCATCCTTCGGAAATGTACCCATAAACCAAAACACAATGTATCTACCAACGGGTGCTCCGATGAAAACACATTGTGCCAGTAAAACCTTAAACGCCGGAAATCGTTTGTACCGTCAAGAACTCATATCCTTCCCTTCAAAGCTAACTACAACCTTGTACACGCAACTTTTCCACCCCATGCGGTGCATCGCTTCTAACATGCTAATTGCAACGCCACGAAAATCTCACGGTCAACTCTGAATCCTAAGCATTATAGCTCCTATACTTGTTGAAAACATCCACTCCGACCGTGATCATAACCATGATAAGTTCTTCGGAACTCAGTAAAACATTATCAAGTAATCAGAACCAATCGCCTCTAACTCAACTGAGTCACACAATTGCTAACTCGGAAATAACTCAATCCGATATGACCGCCCTAATGGAACTTCTTAGGATTTCGAAACCATTTCTTGCATCACTCCAACATTTACATGTAGACTTTTCTTGACAAGGAAACACCGCAGATCCAATTACCATTCACTTCCATTTTCAAGCCCACCAATAGACAAATCCAAAAGCCCTTAAAGCTACGTAAAAACCTGAAACTTGCCAGAACCTTCTCGATAACCACTCATCTCACTTTGATCTGCAATACACAACTAATAAGCGTCAAGCAACCCGTGCTACACCAGCATATGCCCATTCAAAGGAATAACCAAGCAATCTCCCAGTCCGAAAATTCATACGGCCCATGACCCTACAATCCGATTGTCATTAGTAGTCTCCACCACTTAGCTCGAAGCCATAGAACACCTCATCAGCAACCCAAAGTACCATATCTTCACAACATGCCTCGATACTGCACGGCTATTTAGCTGAATACTTCAAAACTCACGCCATGCTGATCATAGAACACCCCGAAGACTCTAACAAGAATTTACTCATCATTGCAATAATTAAACAACCTCACCAAATGCTCTGCAATGATAACATATGCACTCCACCACTTGGAAACCTCATACGAGACACACAATCAAAACCCATCATGAAGGAGATGGCCTACCAGTTATACTCAAATAGACACCTTGCCATGAACTTACCTTAATCACAGTAGCCAGGCAACCAGCTAGTCTCCCCAAATCTACGTTTACCAACCAGACATAAGAACCTCCCTCATTCCCCAAAAGAAAGACTAGAAGATTTAACATTGCATCTGCTTTTGAGGCTAGAAAATGCATCGTGATGATAATAAAGCATCCATAGCCCGTCGTAATCTATATGCAGGATCACTGATCGTCGGCACATAGCGAATATCGGGCGCAAAACATCACATATGAGCGACCGGGAAGAGTCAAAGTCGTAAATTTCAAGTTGAAGCAAGGCCGCACGATAAGGAAAGAAGAAAGGGAATGTTTTCCTAAATGCCCAGTAGCCTCCCGAAGATAGGTAAGGACGTCATCATGCTGATCCGCAGGACTCTACTTGACACTTTCTCATGACTCGTAGAACCTATGAACCTAGTGCTCCGATACCAACTATCACAACCCAAAATCACAGGTCATGATGGCACCTAACTTGACCCGCTACGTAAGACAATTAACAAAAGAAACCAACCAAATAAACTTATAGAAAATTAAATTAGAATTTATCTTAACTTTTACAAATTTACCCAAGAACTAGTAGTACGAATCATGAGCTTCTAAGACTTAGAATATACAAAACTAGTATGAATAAATATACGTTCTGTTTGAAAACTACATGAACAGACTAATAATTTCTAAAAATACCAAGGACAAGTGACAACTTCTATACAGAATACACGAAAATCTTTCTGGGTCAGCCCCCAACTTCTTCACCAACCCCGCTCCAGTAGTCTGCACAGACTGTATAGAAGTGCAATATCAATACAACCGACCCCATGTACTGGTAAGTATCTTGACTAACCTCGTCGAAGTAGTGACGAGATTTGTGGTTAAAAGATACTCATTAATAAACACTATAATGTAAACTAGCAATGGAACTAAAAGACAGAATAATAGAATAAAGTACACAATGCGACTGTAACAGGTAATAACGAAGTACCAGATAGAATCATAATTCAACAGTCCCCAACATCTCAACCAACACTTTCCTTAGAACGAAATCCCATGAACCACAACAATCACCTCATATACTTTCATAGTGTGATTAAGTACTCAAGACATCAAATCTAACGGCACGGCAACACCCTTCGTGCATTTATCTCATCCTCACAATATATGCGTAACACAGTACCAACCAAATGATAGAAATACCGACAATAGGAATGACAATGAAGGGAAATATGCAAGTAGTAATAATAACCGAGAATGTAAAGAAGAACATCAGTAACAGAACACGATCTTCACAAGTTAACAAGGACATGAAGGACTAGCATGGTGGAAGACTTACACTAATGTGTAACAGAATAGATACAACATGAGTATAATTATAAAAACAGGAAATAGGCATGGCATATGCAAGTTAAGCAAGTAGAAGACATGGACAACACAACAACAATTGAGATAGAGGTCAAGTACGGAACAATAACAACATACCACACAAATATATAATGACGACAATGAAAACTCAAGGTAAATACGGAAATGTATACACGGAAAACAGATATCACATCATAATGCATGTCCCTCATCCTCACCTGCACGAAAATACCCTTCGTTCCATGACCTCACAATATTAAGAACATAACAATATAAATGAAATGGCACGACATTACCCTTCGTGCTTTACACTCTTTCCTCACATGATAATGTATATGAAATGGCACGACATCACCCTTCGTGCTTTACACTCTTTCCTCACATGATAATGTATATGAAATGGCACGGCATAACCCTTCGTGCTTTACACTCTTCCTCGCATGATAATGTATATGAAATGGCACGGCATCACCCTTCGTGCTTTACACTCTTCCTCACATGATAATGTATATGAAATGGCACGGCATCACCCTTCGTGCTTTACACTCTTCCTCACCAAACATATGAATATCAAAAATAGAAAGGCAGGAAGTATAAATAACATCGAGGAGAGTGTTCAAATGAATAATCCAACATATTCTCAATCACGAAATTTCTAAGCCAGCAATGATTCAATAAGACCTCGAGGGCCGTAGAATTCTAGTACTTCCACAAATTTCACATTTCATCAGTAACACAAGTATAGAATCCATCACCTCAAATATCAACTGTAGCAAGTAGTAGTGATTACGCATAGAGATGAACCAAACTAGACACATCAATGTATTCTCAGAATTGATCAAGTGATATTAGGCTAGGTCTAGATTACTAATAATTTATACTATGTTCTTAATATCGGTAAAACGGGTAAGGCATGAATCAAGGAAATTACGAAATTCTACAAAATACAATTATAGCATAATCTACCCCCGAGCATGGTTAACCTCGGCACTTACATATATGCTCGTCACCTCATATATGTATCACCCTCGCATGTAGCAAAAAATAGCAATTAGGAGGAAAAATTCCCTCAACAAGTCTAGGCAAAACACTTACCTCGATTCGGCTAACTCAACACTCAACTTAGCCTTTTCCTCTACCAATTCACCTCCGCTCGACTCAATCTAGCCCATGACGACTTGAATACATCACACAATGCAAGAGAAAACCATTTTAATTCATAAAGTTGTGATTTTTATTCAATTTCTAAAAAGTCAACAAAAGTCAAATCCCCAGGCCCGCTTGGTCCAAACCCGAAATTAAGACCAAAACCCGATTACACATTCACCCCCAAGCCCGGATTTATAATTGGTTTTGGAATCCAACCTCAATTTGAGGTCTAAATCCCCAATTTATCAAATCCCTAGTTTCGACCCAAAAACTCGCAATTTCACCATGAAAACCTTAGATTTTTTTTTTTGAATCTTATGAAAAAGTAGTGAAAGATTGAAAGAAATTAGTTTAAGATCACTTATCAATGGTTTGGGGAAGAAAAGTTCTTTGGAAAATCGCCTCTTGTGGTTTAGGTTTTGAAAATTTGGGAAATAAATTAAAAATCCCGTCTAAGTCATATTTTGTTCAGCTGCAGGTATCGCATTTGCGAATGAACTGTGTTTTCGCAATTGCCATAAATTGTTTGCAATTCCGGATGAACAGTGTGTTCGCAATTGCCATAAATTGTTCGCAATTCCGAATGAACAGTGTTTTCGCAATTGCCATAAATTATTTGCAATTCCGGATGAACAGTGTTTTTGCAATTGCCATAAGTTGTTCGCGACTCCGGATGAACAGTGTCGCACCAGAAACCAACAAAACCCAAACTTCTCTGAAATGATCCGAAGCCACCCCGAAACTCATCCGGAACCTCCCGGACACAAACCATATATGAATTTCAATCATAAAACACGCTACGGACCTTCTCGCGCACTCAAAACACTGAAAAGAGGTCGTCTTAACCCGATATTGACCATGGTCAAACTCCCAAATTTCTTAACTTTACTAGTCTCTCAATCAATGATCCAAAAATACACCCAAGCCCCTCGGGACTCCAAAACCAAAAGTGCACACCAGTCTAAGAACATCATATGAACTTGCTAGCGTGATCAAATCGCCAAAATAACACCTAGAACTACGAATTGAACAACCAATCAAATGAAATTTCAAGAAAGCTTTGAAATCTCTATTTTACCACCGGACATCCGAATCACGTCAAATAAACTCCTTTCCTCACCAAATTTCACAGACAAGGTTTATACATTATAACGGACCTGTACGGAGCTCCGGAACCAAAATACGGACCCGATACCATCAATTCAAGCATTAAGCAAATTCTTTTAAACCATTAATTTTCTGAAATTTAATTTTAGTCAAAAATTAATTTCTCGGGCTAGGGATCTCGGAATTCGATTTCGGGCATACGTCCAGATCCCATATTTTACTATGGATGTACCAGGATCGTCGGAACACAAGTTCAGGTCGGGTTACTCAAAATATTGGCCAAAGTCAACTAAAATTAACTTTTAGAGTCCAAAAATTATTATTTTTTCAATTTTTCACATAAAGGATTTCCAAAATTATGCACAGACTGCGCATGCAAATCGAGAAGGAATAAAGTGCGGCCTCGAAACACCATATTGGGTTCAAAAATGCAAGATGACCTTTTGGGTCATCACACTTCATTGACACTGTCTATTTTTTTTAGGACTCTCGTCGTTAATTGTTTCCTTAAACCTAAGAGTCTTTGATTCCCCAGATCTGTTTGATTTCCTAAATTACTATGACTACATGTTTTACGCATCTATGTATTGTTACTTCTGGCTTACCTTAAATAAAGCTCTGGATTTCCTCTCCTTAATTAATTGATTGGATGCTTTCCTTGATTGATTATTACCATGTTTGTGTGCTCTAGTCTAGTGATATTTAAACCCTCTCCCCTTTCCCCTTTAGACAAGACGGAGAACTCGAATCTTCTCACTACTAAAGTTATATATTGTATACTCTTATTCTATTCTGCTTTGATTCCTAGCCGGCTGGAAGCCAAGGCCAGAAATCTTCTATTGTTTGCTATTGTTGATCATTGCTGCATTGTTAAACCTCTTTCTGTTTTCATCTTAACCAGTAAGTTATTGAACCCTCTTCTACTTTATTACCCGTTCAATATGATATCGTTATTAGAATTATTGCCCTATGTGTTTGAGACATGTTTAACTTAGTAGAATAATTGAAAAAACTTATTTAATTATGTGTAGCTTAAGACTATATTTAAGTGTGTTTAATATCTTCTCTGAAAAGTAGTTCATCATGTAGCCCTTAGTTTGTTGTCAAATTTGTTAGCATGTTATTCCATTGATTCTGTGCTCACCATGCTCTTAGTTCTTACTAATAACTAATGTGCTATTGACTCATGATTGTTCAATGAATTTCTTTTATATGACTTATCCTAATCTGAATTCTTTACTGCCTTTGTGAAGCATGTTTGGAAATTGATCCCTTGTTAAAGTTTCAAACTTGCTGGTTTCAAACTTGTTAGTTTCAAAGTGACTGTCTCTGTCTCTGTGTGTGATTCTATACCTAAGAATGACTCCCAATCATGTCCTGCACTATTCTGAAATCTAATTGTCACGACCCGAATTTTCCACCGTCGGGACCGTGATGACGCCTAACGTTGAACCCGTTAGTTTGAACCCGTTAGGCAAGCCAACGTGAATATCTAATTTACCTTATTCCTTTATCATTATCTAATAATATTTGAAATACAACACTTAACATAAATAAAAGTTCAAAATGAAGCAAGGTATATAAACTCAGTTTAATGCCTTTACGAAATTTCATAAAAAAAACCAATCCCAGAATTTTTGAGTCACAAACTCACAGACTATCTATGAATAATACATATAACGGTCTGAGTGAAATAAGTACATCTGTTTCTGAAATAACTAGAACAGAATACAAAAAAGAAGTAGGAAGGGACGCCAAGTCCTGCGGACGCCTGCAGGACTACCTCAGGGTCTCCACTAGACTGAAGGCAGCAACCTCGATCTATAGTCCGTAGGGTCCTACACCGGGATCTTCATGAAAGTGCAGAGTGTAGTATCAGTACAATCGACCCCATGTACTGAGTAAGTGCCGAGCCTAACCTCGGCGAAGTAGTGACGAGGCTAGGACACGACAACCAAAGTCAACCTATGCAGTTTAATAGTATACGGAGAAAAATAATACAACGAGAAATAAACAGTTAAGCATAAGGAAAAAAGGGGAACATGCTGAGGGGATGAAATATCAAATAATGGAAATAACAAGGTAAGGCACAATTTAGATAACAATTTAAGCAACGGAATAGTAACATAAAAACAAGTGCACGGTATCATCCTTCATGCTTTTACTCTCGTCGTCACTATCAAAATCAATATATTCGACACGGCATCACCCTTCGTGATTTTACCTCACAATATCATGGCACGACATTATCCTTCATGCATTATCTCTCATATCATGGCACGACATCACCCTTCGTGCTTTTAAAATCACAATATCCGCACGGCATCACCCTTCATGCATTAACATTCACTCACAATCTCACGCACGACATCACCCTTCGTGCTTTTACACTCTTCCTCACCCAAACACATCAAATGATAGCAATCTAAAAGGAACAATAACGGAGTAAACAGAAATAAAACCATAACATCCCAGCAAGGGAGTCCACAGTGGAACTAATACCATCCCAGCAAGGGAAAACAACTATATCCAATCTCACTTAGTACATAACTTCACATAAAAAGCTTCAACTAAAAAAAATACTCAACACTTATTCAACATCAAGGAATTTCCACCAACATGGATAACTATAAAGTGAAACTCAAATGTTACTTACGATTAAATCACAATATTCGACTCACGGGCATGCTTGACACCAACATATAGGTACTCGTCACCTCACATATACGTCGAACATGATACTTACACATAACAGATAGGACACAACACCTATTCCCTCAAGCTAAGGTTAAGCCAAACACTTACCTCAAATTCCACGACAAAACTGAAGCCTCGATTACCGCTTTCCCTTTTGAATTTGACTCAAATTCACTTGTATCTAGACATATTCAACTCAATAACATCAATAAATGCCAAACAATTCCATCACAACGCTTAATTATAGGTTTTTCGTCATTCTTCCCAAAAATTCAAAATTCGACCCCGAGACCGCTTGGTCAAAACACGAAGTTCGGACCAAAACCCGATCACCCATTCACCCACAAGCCCGAATATGTAATTAGTCTCGAAATCCGACCTCAAAACGAGGTCTAAATTCCAATTATTCAAAAAGACTTAACTTTACCCAAATCCCCAATTTTCTACCATTAAAACCCTAGAATTCTTTATAAAAGTTGATGAAAATCATTAGGAAATTGAAGGAAACTAGTTAGGGGTCACTTACCTATGATTTGGGAAGAAACTCTCTTGAGAAAACCGCCCTTGGTCTCCTATTTGGTGAAGAAATGAAAATGAAATCGGATGAAGCATCTAACTTAAACACACTTCCCGACCCTCGCACCTGCGGTGCCTGGGTCGCACCTACGCTTGCGCAGGTGCGAAAAATCCATCGCACCTATGGAAATGGGCAAGGCCACTGGGGGACGCACCTGCGGAACCGCTCCTGCGAAACTTGTGTCGCACCTGCGGAAAGGGGCTGGTTGGGGCTGGACCACACCTGCGGCCCTAGGCTCGCAGGTGCGGGCACACCAGAACTGGTGCACCAATAGTGATTCTTCAACTCTAAACACCCTGGAACCTACCCGAAACTCACCCGAGCCTTCGGGGCTTCAAACCAAACATGCACACAACCTCAAAGACATCCTACGAACTTACTCGTGTGATCAAATCGCCAAATTAACATCTTAAACAACGAATTTAGCATTAAAATCAAAGAGAATTTCCAAAACTTCCAAAGTATCAAATTTCACAACTACGGGTCCGAATCACGTCAAATGACCTCCGTTTCTTACCAAATTTTACAGACACAACTCAAACATCATATTGGACCTGTACCGGGCTCCAGAACCAAAATACGGTCCCGATACCATAAATTTCAAATAAAACCAAAATTTCAAAAACTCTTATTTTTGAGTTAAACAATTTCTTTCAAAAATTCATTTCTCGGGCTTGGAACCTCGGAATTCGATTCCGGGCATACGCCCAAGTCCCATGTTTTCCTACGGACCCTCCAGTACCGTCGAATCACGGGTTCGGGACCGTTTACCCAAAATATTGACCGAAGTCAACTTAAATTCAATATTAAGGCCAATTTAGCATTTTTCTCAGTTTTCCACATAGAAGCTTCCAGGATATACGCCCGGGATGAGCCTGCAAAACGAGATAAGATAAAAGGAGGTTTTTAAGGCCTCAGAACACAGTTTTAACTTATAAAATGAGAGATGACTTTTTAGGTCATCACACTAATTCTTTGTTGGCTGAAAGCCAAAGTAATCTAAGTATTGTCCCTGGACTTCCTGGTGTGAGCACTGATCAGGGTTCTTATGAGACCCTTGTGAACTCTGACGCACCAGGATTTGGTCCATAGCTTTCCTTGAATTGGTTCTGATCTTTCTACTCTAGTGTGAGCACTGCCCGGGGTTCATGAAACCTTGGCAACTCTGACGCACTAAAGGATTGGGTTTGGTATGCTTATCATTGAAACAAAGGTGAATCAGTCACTGTTGAGCTCTATGAACACTGATTTTTGGAGATATTGTAAGTTTAAGGGCCTGGCTTATCCAGATGTATTTTGGCCTGCTGCAGGCTTCCTATAGTCTACATACATCTGGATAAGCCAGGCCCTTAAACGTGATAATAAAATTAAAAAATGGGTTTATTTGATATTCTGTATAAAGTGGGCAGATAGCATGCCTATAGGTCTTTCCTGCTATCATATGTTAGATAACATGCCCACAACTCTTTCTGCTATTATATGTTAGATAACATTCCTATAGGTCTTTCGCTATTATTTCTAGAGAGCATGCCTATAGGTTTTACTTTATGCCTAGAAATATTTTGCTAAAACTTGTCTAAATGTTTATGTTTGCCATCACATGTTAGATAACCTACCTGTAGGGATCTATTATGGCTAAAATAGGTTATGCAAATATCATGTCTATTTTACTTCGTAGGATTAGATACCATATATATAGGAAATATAATAATCAAGTTCAACTTATAGCATATTCAAATTTGCCTCACTAGAAAGCATGCTTGTAGGAGTAACTAATAATTCTGAGCATTTTTTTGTTGTCAACTGCTAAGTAAGTCACCTAGATAACTTGCTTATAGGTTAAACGCTGTTAATTGTAATCAGTAGGTAATTATGAAATTACCTGAAAATTATGTCGCAAACTATCTGTATGTTTAAAATTCAGAATCACATAGAAATCATGCCTATAGGACCTAATAGCCTTAATGGTTAAAACTGTTAACATGCCAATGTGTTTTGCACGCATTTGCTGCCTAATGTGTGGAGGCTAAGCTGAGCCTTTAACTGCTCTTGTATGAAAGTCCAACTTGTTTTATATGTCGGCTAGTTTTATAATTTTGAGCAACCTAAGTAAGTCAAGAACCATCCAAAATAGAGTCCCAATGCTTCCATGATCATAGGTAAGGGACGGTTAGTGCACGCATAGGACACGAGCTAAAATTGATTAGAGCACTTTAGGTAAATAACATAAAGATAGTAATTGGGTAGCAGGACATGATAGTTTGTGCCCGCTGAATAATATGAGTAACACCTTGTCTTGAGGAGTTACGAAGTATTATTTATGTTGCACGAGGTGATCCTTTAGGCTAAAAAACTCAGGACCCCCCATCCCTATTAAATAATTCCCTCGCTTCTTTATTAGATTAATTCACATGATTTAAGTTCAGCCGGGACCCACCGTTGTGGACCTCGAGGAGTGCCTAACACCTTCTCCTCGAGGTAATTTGAGCTCGTACCCGACCTTTGGTGACACAACTAGTAAACCCGAGTCATTTGCAATAGGTTCCCTAACGCACCTTAATCCGTTAGGTGGCGACTCTCTCAATAACCAATTTCTTCCCTTATTAAAAGGAGTTGTCAATGTCGAAACCCGATATCACGAGAAAAAGTGGGCGCGACAGCTGTTGGTTCGGGATTTGGAAGAGTTTGGGTAGGAATCGGAACACTTGGTTCCTTGACGTTGGCTTAAAAAGCCAAGTTTGACTTCGGTCAACATTTTGAGAAAACAACCTCAGAATTGGGATTTGACGGCTCCAATAGGTTCGTATGATGATCTCGGACTTTCGCGTATGTTTGGAATGGGTTTCGGTGAACCAGGAGCGTTTCGGCGCAAAATAGTGAAAATTGGATTCTTGAAGTTTTAGAAGTTCTATAAATGTGGTTTGGGATGTGTTTTGGTGATATCGAGGTCCAAATAGAATTTCGAGATTGAGAATAGTTCTGTAATGTCATTTAAGACTTGCACGCAAAATTTGGAATCATTCCGATTAGTATAAGTACATTTCGTCACGTTGGAAGTAGATTGAACAACTTATAGTTCATAAGTTTGATTCAAATGAGTTTAGGGTGTGATTCTTAGTTTTAATTGTTGTTTCGGGCGTTCCGAAGATTCGAGCGAGTCCGTTTTATGATTTAGAACTTGTAGGTATGTTTGGACGGGGTCTCGGGGGCCCCTGATGCCATTCGGACGTCGCACGAGTGGAGTCCAGGCTCAAAATGAGCTGCTGGTGCACTAGTTCTAGTGCGACCGTACCTGCGATTGGGCAGCCGCAGGTGCGAGCTCGCAGGTGCGGGTGAAGCTGTGCAGATGCGGTCCCTTTTCCGCAGAAGCGGAACCGCAGGTGCGTTCACCTGTCGGCAAGTTCTCCCTAGCCGGTCATGCCCCTTTTCGCAGATGCGGACAATGGTCCACAGAAGGGAGACCGCAAGTGCGGCCCACGCGCCGCAGATGCAAAAATCGCTGAAGGCAGTGGCCTTCATTTAATACGGGAGTTTGTCTTTTTTTACGCACTTCACTCAATACTTGGGAGATTTGGGAGCTTCAAAAGGGGAGATTTCAACCTAGCTTTGTGAGGTAAGTAATTCCTATATAATATGAGTTTAATACATAGTTTATGGGTAGATTACAATATGTAAATTAGTGAAAATTTTGGGTTTATAGTGAAACCTAAGGTTTTGATAAAAATAAGATTTAACCACAAAATTTGTTATGGAATCTAGTAAAAATCACATATTCTTGATCCTAAGGTTATGGGCAACAACTTTCTTTAAGAATTTCCGGAATCCGAGCATATGGGCACGGGGTGAATTTTAGGAATCTTGCAAATTAGTTTGGGTAATCACTTAAATGGTAGAATTATGAACTTTTGAGCATAGATTGATTAGTTTATGTAATGTTTGGCTAGTTTCAAGTTGTCGGACGTCAAATTTCGAGGTTTGCGTGCGTTCTTGAATTGGAAGCAAGCTTGATACGAGGTAAGTATCCTTTCTAACCTTGTAAGAGGGAATTAACCCCATAGACAAAATAATTAAATATGTGTTGCTAATTGTGGTGGATACATACCCACGGGGCGACGAGATTCCGTGCATAACTACTATTATGCTAAGTCCGGGCAGTCTAGAACCCAAAAACATGCTTTACTTGCCATATTTGAAACCTTATTGTCAACTATATTGCTTAATATATATCAGTATTGGCACATGAATATTTAAACGGTTAAACATCATTATCTTGTTCGTTAAATAAAAGTTGACACCTTCTTGATTTATTTGCCTTCTTGATGAATTCTTGATTGACTATTTGATGTGTTTATTTGTATTTGACCGCGTCGCATGTATGATTCGCGAGGGAGTAATAAATGCATCTATGGTTCGCATCGTTCGACCCTCCGACAGTGCAAATTTCATTATTTTGTTGGATCGGGCCGTACGTCCTCGGCATTATATGCGCATGCTATTTGCTTGGCACTTTTCCGTGATTTTAAACTGCTTTAAATGCCTTGGAATATAAATTTCCAACTGAAATGATAGACATTGAAATATATATTTATGGAAAGACTTGTCATTTCCTGTTATTATCTGCTATTAAATCTTGATATTCATGCTTAGCCTCATACTTCAATATATTGTTTGACCCTAATAAGTATCAAGTCGGCCCATCGTCATTACTTCTTCGAGGTTAGTCTGGATATTTACTGGGTACATATTATTTATATACTCATACTACGCTTCTGTACTTAATTTTATAGGATCTGAGGCAGGTACATCTGAGGCAGGTACATTATTTATGTACTCATACTACGCTTCCGTATGACGCGCATTCTTGATACTTGGCCGAGATTCCACGGTGAGCTGCTCCCTTCTGATGTTGTTCAACAGCGTGTTGAAGTATATCTTTTTTGTTATTTGATGTCTATTCTGTTTCAGACAATAGCGTAATTATATTCTTTTGTATATTCTACTAGACTCCTACATACTTGTGACACTAGTTCCTGGCACATACATTAGTAGACTATTCTTTTGGGGTGTAATTACTTAATGATGACTTCTTTTGGTCATTTCAGTTTTAAATTACCTAAATTATTCGTTATTATCGAATGCTTTAAATTTAAGTTAAGTAAATGTTGGAAATATTTTTGGTATAAATAAATGGAACCCATTAGTTGATTAGTGTTGGCTCGCCTAACGTCGGTGTTGTACGCCATCGCGGCCTAAAACGAAAATTGGGGCGTGACAAGCTTACTATTTCAAACCAAACCTCGCGCTCAAACACAACCAAACAGTGAAGCAGCATAACCAAATAGTGAGACAGAATGTCACACGACTAGAGTAGAATATCATATCTCCAATTTCGAACACAAATCACAAAAAAGAAAACCAGTTCCAGACTTCATGTATACAACCAACAGAAGAATAAATGCTCAGCTACATACCTGAATATAGCAAATATACGCAAAGAAAATAAGTCTCTGAATATTGAGGAGAATTTCAGCAAGACACAACAGAAAATAGCAAAAGCAACAGCAATAGAACAACTGCAAATCCACTCCAAAATCCAAGGAGAATTCTGGAACTACTGGACAGTGTAATGGAGTTTAAAGAGATTTTTCAACTCTCTCTTTTTTTTTTTTTTTTTTATAAAGAAAGTCTAAACTCAACTTTCAGATTGTTTTTCTGTGGAGATTTTGTGAGTGTGTAGGTCATAAATGCAAGTACTCAGGTGTATTTCCGTGTGTAAAAATCTGTGAGGGAGTCTCAAGTCCTTATATAGAGGGTAAGGGTTGCTGTTATTAGATAAGGAAGAGAAGGAATCTGTCAGTTGAAAATCAGGAATTCAGCATCTATTTTTAACAGATTTTGGTACAACTGTCTTTCTTATCCAATATTTTTCTATTTCTTCACTATTTAAATATCTTAAAAGGTTGGGACAACTGTCCCTTTCTAGAAACCAAGAAAACTTATTCAGATTCCCTAAATTTGTTTTTAATTAACCCCTTAAAGTTTATGTTATTACCCCTTCACCCTCCTAATTTTTAATAGGCATTCAAAACCTCTAAAATCAAACAATTAAGGCAAAAATCAGAGATAAACCAAAACAAAAACAATCTATTAATTATAACCTAACTAAACTACTGTATTAACTAAAGCTGATTTAATTCGCCTAAACAAAATGTAATTAAACTAAACAACATTACAATTAACTAGATAATCGAATCGATTAAACAAAAATAAAACCTTAGCAGATAATTTCAAAAACAGAAAACGAAAGAGAAAAAAAAAAGAAAAAAAAAAAGAAAAAGCAAAGGAACAAGATAAGAGATGGATACTGATTTTGTCCCTAAATGCATCGACAAACGAGGCGAGCCAACGAACGATGGAGACGACGAAGCTTGGCCGGTCAGCAGTAACTTGGCCGGTATCCGGCGACCTCGAAGTGATCCAAAATTGGTGTCAATCTATTGTTTTCGGATGAAAAACAATCTATTAGCACCAATTTTGGTCAATCGAGTCAAAAATTCCAGGAAAAAGTAGAGGGAGGGGATTAGGGGTTTTGTTGAATTTCAGATTTGAAATTGGGGGAAGTGGGGTGGGGGGGATTTTGGGGGAATGGATAAGGGGATACCATTTAGGAGAATGTGGGGGTTGTGTGGTATAAATTTGAGGGTGATTGGAGGTGATCCACCGCCATGGGGCGATTTCCGGTAGGCGGCGGGCGGTAGACATCGATGGGGTTAGAGAGAGATGAGAAGAGGGGTCTGTGAGGGTTTGGGGGAGGGGAGGGGGGTGTTCGGACAGTTAAAAGGGAATTGAGGATTAGTTCTCAGCCGTCCGATCAAATTGGATGAAGGGTGAGGATTAGATGTTGTTAAACGGGGTCGTTTTGGTAATTAGTGGGGAAACTGGACCGGTGGGCTTGGCTTGGGCTAAGGGCGGATGAGGATTTTGAGGGGGCTTTTGCATCCGTACCCACTTTTTGTGCCACGTTTTAACTTATACCCGCTTTGTAAAAAAAATTGAATCTGTACCTGCTTTTGCGCATAACTTCAGCATGCGGGGCTGAAGTAGCAAAGGCAATCATGCAAAACTTCCGCATTCTAGTAGACGGGCCTGAAGTAGCTTGCGAACTTCAGCTCTAGTAAATGGGGAACTTCAGCTTTAGAGCTGAAGTTCTTGTCTTTGTAAATGGGGAACTTCAGCTTAACTGGTGAACTTCAGCTCAGCGAGGGAAAGGGGAGCTGAAGTTATTTAAAAAGTGGGTACAAGTTAAAAAATTTTAAAAAAGCGGGTATAGGTTAAATGGGGGCGACCAAATAGGGTGTCCAGCGCAATTTTTACGATTTTGAGCCACTTTAAACCTTTTAGCCCAGTTATAAGCAAAGCCACATTTATTCAATTCCTTTTCTTTGGTTTTTTTTTTTTTTCTTTTTCCTTGCTTTAAAACTCATACCCACATTAATCAAAAACCTAAAGTAAATCCTAATTTACATCTAATTTGTAGAATTGAATTTAATAATATATTTTTGCATTAAAATAATTAATTAACTTAAACTAATGATAGAAAAAAACTAATTTTAAAAACTAAAAGCTAAAGATGTAAGATAACCAATACTTTTGTGATTTTTTGTTTATAGTGTAACTAACTCACATAATTAAATCATAAACCCAATTAAGGCCTAAAATTCTATTCAATGAAGAATTAAATTTTTTTATATTTTTTATGATTTTAAAATATTAAGAGTGCACAAAAATGCAACTAAATGGAAACAATTAATAAAAAATTCCTACAAATTCTATAAAAATTAAAAATAATTAAGAAAAATCTATTTGTAAATTTTGTAGGAATATTTTAGTCGGACAAAAAACCCGTGCACACATCTTTATATTGTATATTACGGTGTAAAGTCATTATTCGTGTACTTACAAATTTGCTACGAATTGCGGCATAATTCTTGTCATAAAAGGAAAAGGTGATTGAAAGAAACAATCTGATGGAGAATAGAAAACAATAAAAGGAAAAGATGATTAAAAGAATAATAAATTACTCAGATCCATATTATCTACGTTTAAAGTTTTTGCGCACCTCTTAATAAAGATGTTTATTAGTCTTAATTAAAGAAAAAAATGTGGTAAATAATTTTTTAAAATTAGAGATATTTTAACAATAAATTTAATAGTAAAAGTTAAAGTATTAAAGCTTAGTTAATTGATAGCAGAGGAAGTATTAAACCGTTGTTGCTGCTGAACCGCCCAATTTTTCTGTTGGGAAAGGACCTTTAGAGCCCGTTTGGATTAGCTGATTTGAAATAGCTGATACGCATTAGGTGCTGAAAAATACTTTTTAGTGCTGAAATTGATTTATTAAATAAGCAGTTACGTGTTTGGATATAGGTACTGAAATTGATATTAAGTTGTTGCAGTATTTGATAAAAAAGTACTGATAAGCTCTGTTTCTGTTAAGATGACTTTAATAACCTTAGAACCGTTTACACTTATAACAACGTAATTTCTTCAGAATTTTAGATTCCAAATCGATCCAAATACAAAATATTCTATTTTTCATTTTATTTTAAATACAACTGTGCTTAGATAAGATAATTTTATGATAAGCATATAATCTTAAGTTATAATAATTAATAAATTGATAAAAGTTTCTCACTAAAACATAAACCTAAATGGGATAAAATATTTGAAGAGAAACAAACATTAATACACCAAATATTTGATATGTCCTCGTTTATTAGATACATTTGAAAGATTAATACACAATCAAATAGATATAAATATGCAAAGAATAGAGAATTAGCTTATCTTAAATAGTCAATGAGAACTGCAGACTTGAAGAGGCGAGGGGGGAGGGGGTAGGTTGAAATAGTACATGAGGCAGTGATTATCAATGTAAGAGTTTTGTTCTAAAAAGGAATACTTTAAGGATAAAATAGTAAAAAATTTGGTCTAACTTAAAGTGCTTATAAGCTAAAAATTCATAAGTTGGGGTGGCCAGCTTATGACTTTTGGCTTATTTTTGACTTAAGTACTTGGCTTATAAGCACTTTTAACTTTACCAAACAGGTAGAAAAGACGAAAAGTGCTTATAAGCTAGTTTGACCAGCTTATAAGCTTAGCCAAACACCCTCTTAATTGCCTCTAAAAGATAAACTAAATAACGGTTAGATTTTTTCCACGAAAAAGTTAAGTTGTTAAAATGTTAGAACGAATGGGAATTTTAGATTTGTAATGAAACAAAAGAATGACCTGACTAAATATTATAATACTAAAAATTGCACGGGTGTCCTATTTTGTTGCTCCCATTTAACGTACACTTTTTAAAAAAATTTTAACTTGTACCCACTTTTTAAACAACTTCAGGCCTCTTTCTCCTCCTCCATCTCCTCCTTCGTTTTCTTCTTGTTCTTCTTCTTCTTCTTTTTCGAGTGACAATGATTTTATATGGTGGTTTATGATATTTTTACAATTGTGAGATGTTATGACGCTTTATTTTTTACTATTGTTCAATTTCAATTCGAATTTGTTTTTGCTTTTATATTACCTTGTCTCAATGTCTGCGCTGAGAAAAAAAGGCAGAATTGGGTTAATTGTGCCTTACTAAACTAGATTGGTAGAATCCTGAACTTTAATCCCGAAGTTGGCTTAAGTTATATTTTAAAGCCATCTCTCTATTACCTTTGACATTTTACGCAGGTATAATATGAAGCTTAATCCAGAAAAATGCGCTTTTGGCATGGAATCAGGTAAATTCTTGTGTTTCCTTGTATCAAACAGGGGAATAGAGGTGAATCCTGATCAAATTAAGGCTATAGAAGAAATACCTGATGTACTTATAAATAAAAAAGAAGTTCAAAGACTAACGAGAAGAATTGCAGCCTTAGGAAGATTTATTTCCAAATCTTCCGAGAAAAGTTTCAAATTCTTTGTAGTTCTCAAAAAGCAAAACAGGTTCGAATGGACTGAAGAATGTCAACATGCTCTCAAAGACCTAAAGGTTTACCTATCAAAACCTTCGTTTCTGTCAAAGCCGAAGGAGGGGGAGCGGCTATACGTCTACCTTGCTATCTCGGAAATTGCTGTAAGTTCAGTATTGGTAAGGGAGAATAAAGGTAAACAATCTCCTATTTATTATGTAAGCAAGACATTACTGGATGCTGAAACTAGATATCCACNGATTAGCCAAGTGGGCCATAGAATTAAGTGAGCATGAAATAATATATTGTCCTAGGACTGCAATCAAGTCTCAAATCTTAGCTGATTTTGTCGTTTACTTTAGTGATAGCATTGTCCCTAAAGTGGAAAAAGACTTACAACTGTTCAACGGTGTTAATCGGGGTCTATGGACCCTTTTTACCGATGGTTCTTCCACTATAAAAGGTGCCGGCTTAGGCATAGTCTTAATATCACCCACGGGTGAAAAGAAACGACAGGCTACCAAATGTTATCCTATAACTAACAATGAAGCAGAGTACGAAGCTGTTATTGCAGGACTGGAACTCGCACAAGAGCTTTCAATCGAGCAAATCGTAATCAAAAGCGACTCTCAACTGGTAGTAAATCAGATGCAGGGGACTTACATTGCTCGAGAGACTCGGATGCAACAATATCTAGAAAAGGCACGAGAGCTCGTGAGACAATTCAAAACATGGAAGGTAGTACAAATACCTAGAGAGAAAAATGTAGAAGCAAATGCATTAGCTAACCTCGCAGCAGTCACGGAAGTAACAAACAAAGACAATGCAAGTGTCGTTCATCTATTCCATTCAACAATCGACCAGGATAGAAATGAGCTCAAGAACTTTGCTGCAAAGCTGCACGGTACTGCCTCATTCGCAACTCATTATATCGCAAGATGTTCAGAGGTCCCTAGCAAAATGCCTCGGACCTAACCAAACGGAATTTTTGATGAAATAAGTCCACGAAGGACATTGTGGAAATCCCTCAGGGGCGAGATCCTTAGTAAAAACCCTAATCAGAGCTGGAATCAATTGGCCTAAGATGGAAGAAGAGGCCGAGAACTTCTTATCCAAATGCGACAGATGCCAAAGGTTTTCCAATAACATGCCCTGCATGAAATGGGGTATGGACATAGTGGGACCTCTTCCCATAGCTAAAGGACAGGTACGGTTTTGCTCATGTTAACCGACTATTTTATGAAATGGGTAGAGGCAGAATCGTTCAAACAGGTGCGAGAAAATGAAGTTAAAAGATTCTTATGGTGAAACATAATATGCCGCTTTGGGATACCAAAGAAGATCGTGTGTGATAGTGGCCCGCAATTCATAGGCTCGCAAATCACAGAATTCTTCGAAAGCTGGCAAATCAAACTGATCACTTCAACACCATACCACCCCGTGGATAATGGTCAAGATGAGTCAACGAATAAAGTCATCATCAACAATCTAAAGAAGCGGATAGATAAAGTCAAAGGAAACTGGTCTGATGAGTTACCAGCGGTACTATGGGCATACAAAACAACTTCAAAAACAGTCACGGGAGAAACTCCGTTCGCACTTGTCTATGGATCAGAAGCCTTAATACCTGTGGAGATTGGCGAACCAAGCATAAGGTTTACAACATCCATGGAGGAAGCAAACGACGACGAATTGAGGTCCAATCTGGACCTGCTCGAACCACAGAGAGAAGCAGCATTAATACGAATGGAAGCTCAGAAACAAATCATAGAGCGTTATTACAACCGTAAAGCTCATCTCAGATACTTCAACATTGGGGACTTCGTCCTCAAAAAAGTCTTTCAATCAACGAAAGAAGTAGGCGCAGGAAAACTAAGTCCAAACTGGAAGGACCCTACAAAGTCCGAGGCATAGCTGGGAAGGGCGCCTACGAGCTGGAAACTATGGACGGCAGAATCCTACCAACAAGTTGGAATGCCATCCACTTGAAGAAGTACTACTTCTAATAAAAAGAAGTACCCCCGGTCAGATATCACACGTTCGATTTTATTTTGAACATTTAAAATTTTACTAACCTTTTTTAGATGATAGACATAAAGCTAACCCGCCACCAGATGATGATATTAAACTTGCAAAGACATGAGGAAGTAACTAAACTCCCAGTCTAGGGTTACACTTTCTGATGGACGTTTTAAAGGGTTAAGCAGTCATCATTTAAAAATTATATACCTTTGAGTCCCGTATGTCTTTTCTTTTCAGGAAAAGGACCACACGGAAGGAATAGTCAAGTGCTCGAGATTTTATTCTTCAAAGCTCAAACACTTGGGGGACTATACAGTATGGAAGGAAAAGACGAAGCAAAAAAGACTATCAAAAAGTCAAAGCTCGAAGCCTGAAGATCCATCTACCCAACAAGTCAAGTGATACGAGCAAAAATCGAAAGAGCCAAAGACTCAAACACAAAGCCTAATCCAAAAAACCTTTGAACATGTTCAGGTTAAAAGGCAAAATGTTAGCTACGAGGAAGAAATGCGCATCTTTGTACTTATTCAAAAGAAAGACTGTTGTAACTAAAAACAGTTACGAAATCTTCATATAACTGTTATCAAATAAAACAGTTACGGATGTAAGAGCAATTCACTCATACTTATTGAAAACTGTTATAAAACAAAAACACTTACGGGTGAAAACCCCAACTTGAATAAAAATTGTTACAAACGAAAAACAGTTGCTCTCTTGTATTAACTCGAAAAAACGGTTACATACGAGAAACAGTTACGAAATACAAGTGTATATCAAACTTGTTAAAAGAAAACAGTTGCAACATGAGTTTTAGACGATAATCAAACACACGTAAAATGTTGTGAAAGTTCAAACAAAAAACTTTCCTCAGAAACATTCTTAAACATGTGAAAAATTCCTATCACTCTATTGCATTATTACACCTTTATGAAGTTGAGACGTCTTCTTCATTAAGTGTCGATCAAAAAAGGGCCCTCTTCCATAAATTATGCCTACTACAAAAAGGCACACATTTAATATGACACCGTGCCTATTACGAAAAGGTACGAGTAATCTAAAGCATTCTATATGCAAAACTCAGAGGTAAAACTAAAACCTCGAAAAATAAAGCATACAAAAGACATGAAGAGCGAAACAGAAACTCAAATGAAAAAAAGAAGTCATAATTGCATTAATATATTAAAATGGCTAAGTAAAAACTAAGTATTAACTTATACTTAGCCGTATAGAGTTTTTTATACATTGAGGTGCCCCTAAATTTTCATTTGGGGACTTTAAAGAGATCCAAATTTACTCCCGATGGGACTGGGGGTAACCACCAATTGAGACAAAGAAAAAGAAAAGAGAGGAGCCAACTTCTTAAACTTCATCAGGAGGGGGGTTGACTTCACTGGCAAAAGGAGCAGGAGCGGCTTGGGACGAAGAGACTTGAGTAGCAAGAGCCTCACCTTCAGGTGAAGAGAGATTCTGACCTTGTTGAGCCTTCTCAATGGCCTCCTTGATTTTTGCAATTTCAGCATTAAGGTCGAAACCCTCTCGGCTCATTTCAGTCAATGTGTCGAGGCGAGAGTTCATATATGCCCAACTAACATCTATAGCTGCCCTATCTTCAAGAGCTTCGTAATCCTTCTCCCAAAGCATAACTTTAGCTTTTAGTTCATCCCTCTCAGTCACGACAACATCATTAGAGGCCCTAAAAGGAGCGAAAGAACTTTCCAGGAATTGAACTTTCTCCAAAGAGTTACGGAGATCCTCCTGGGTCTGAGTAAGAGATTGCACTAGTTCGCCCGAATATTCCTCTTTTTGGTCTAGTAAGGCCTTCAAGCTCCTGACCTCTTCAGAGGCACGAGACAGCTGCTCCGCGAATAAGAAATCTAGGATGCTCTTATCCTTGTTTGCATGATCAGAGGATGCCTTATCCATAGCCAACTCTGCCGTCATGACCCTCATTTGCTGCTCCAAGGTACAATTTTCTTCTTCTACGGCTTCCATGTCGAGCCTTAAGCTTTCATACTGTTCTTATAGTTACCTGCTTCAGCATGCCACTCCTTTACTTCCTGCTCCGTATGAGAAATCAGTTTCATAAGCTTCGTGCCAATAAGATTGATCTGCAAAAGAAATACAATTAGATATGGTAAATACATGCACAAGAATGAACACAAGAAAATGCATTTTACCTTTAAAGAAGTATGCACGATTTCATTAGCCCATGTAAGGGAACTGTGGCTGTCCAGCTTAGCTCTCTCTGTTGGGCCTATCAATGGTTTCAACCTACATCAGGCTGGTCAGACTTTTTAAAGAGACTACCCTCTGCTGGAACTTCTATCATCACCCACCTCATCTCTCCGTTGGAAGACTCTACTTCTGTAACAGAAGGCACAGAAGCAGGTAGAGATGCAAGAGCCACGGGTGAGAAAGTCTGAGGGGCTGAAAAAGCCACGGGAGAGGGAGCAACGACAGGAGCAGGAATAGCCATGAGAGTAAGAGAAGTAACTGGAATAGTTTAAGGGAGTTCTCTAAGAGTTGGAGAGAAAACAACCAAGTGAGCTTCATTAGCAACAGAACCAAAGCCTTCACGGAACAATTGGCCAACGAATTCACGCACGGGAAAGGGAGTATCATCCTCGGAGGCAGAAAGTCCAACTTCAGGCACGGAAGGCACGATGACAGGTGTAGACTCGTCATATGAGACCACCTTCCTTCTGCGTGACTTATGGACCAAAGTGCCCTCCTCTTCCTCCTCTTCTCCCGAGGTCCTTGACCCACCTGATTTTCTCTTTAAAGAAGAAGAGCCTGAAATGATCTCCTGGGCCTGAGCCAGGGATAACTTGGGAACAGACGCGGATGCAGAAACTCCACGAGCAGGAAACCTTGTCAAAAGGAAAGGGTTAAATAATGCTCAAAGGAATAAACAAGTACAAATAAAAACTTCACTTACCATGAGTCTTAACTCTCCAACCAAACCTCTCAGATAGGTACTTCCACGAATGTTCTTCCAATGGAGCAATTAACAAAAGCTTTTCTACCCAATCTCTGAAATCGGAGACATTCTCGACGGTTCCCATGATTGCTACAAAAAGAAGAAACAACTATGGTATTGATAAAATATCTAAAGCAAAAATCAAGGAATGTGAGCAAAAATGTACTCACGTGCTAAATTACACTTCTTAGGGAAGGGAAGATTCTCTTCACCTACTAAACCAGCACTAGGAACAACAACATATCGAAGAAACTAACCTCGATCCTTATTATCTTCAGAAGTCACTAACACCCTTTTACTCCTAGCAGCTAGGGTAAAGATTCCCTGACTGAACAGCATTGGGGAATAGAGGTGAATAAGATGATTAAAGGTAAAGGGGATCGAAGCTAAGGTAGCCAAGTATCTAAGACATGCAACGACTCACCATACAAGAGGACCGACTTGTCCCAAGCAAATTTTGAAAAATCGACAGAACTCGATGATTATTGGGTCGATGGGACGCTTGAAACCTAATGTAAAGGGATAGGTATAAACAAAAGAATGCCCCGTCTTGTAAGACTTTATTCTTTGATTACTGTTTGGAACGATTATAGGAAAATCGGAAATCCAATGACAGTCCCTGCGTATAAGAGGAATTAAACCTTCAGTGAGTTGGGTAGGGTACTTTTAAACACTATCAAGAGATGATAATGAACTCTGCAGGTACTATTTCATCGACCCTCGGTTCACGCAAAGGTTCGTGACGTTCTCTACCTTTGGATGAAGATCTAGAAGCCCTAGCCCTCAGAGAAGTTAAACACCCAGAAGAAGAAGGAGAAGTAATTTGAGAAGAGGAAGAACCCCTTGAAGGAGTAGAACCTAAACTCCTCAACCTGCCGCCTCTCCTACTCCGTGTTGGAGCAGAAGAGGGAGTCAAATCATCTACTTTTATGACTCTCTTAGATTGGTTTGATGAAGACATATCTACAAAGACAAGGAAAAATTTCTTTACAAATAAAGTTTGAAAGTTAGAAGTTTTTCGTGAAAGAAAAGAAATGGGGGTATTTATACTCGAAGATAACCGTCAAAAATGGGAAAAACCAATGATGTGAAATCCATAATTGAAGATGTCACTTCGTGACTGATGCAGCCGCAAAAAAGCCCTAAAAGGCGCTAAACAATTGCAGAACCAACCCGAAAATGCCACGTGGCATAAGCATTAAATGGAAGTGACAAGCGACACTTACGTACAAAAAAAGATGCAATGATTCGAGTGAAGCGGCGGCAAAATATTCCCGCCATAAATGAGTATACACTTACAAAATATTGATCGATAAACATATGGTAAGTGGGGGGACTATCTGTATTGGTAAAAAGAGCCTCACATGTGTAATAAATCTTGATGACTCAGCAGTCTACGTGGAGCAATGAAGAAACAACAGTTGGACAGGACTCTATGAAGAAGTAGGAGGCAAAGAGGCACGACAAATCACACCCACGGGTTAATTAGCTACGAGAGTCCCAACCTAATTGAGAAGATGAAGAGACTTGGTCAAAATGTATCTGGGCGGAACAAAGGGAAGATTCATAGATCTTCAATTAGTGATCCACACGTTACACAACATTCACACAACAGTTACGGTTACTCATTGTAACATTATATTAATTTCATAATTAGTCATTAATGCTCAATCACTGAAAAAGGAAGACTTTATATTAGAAAATTCCCTATATAAGGGAGTAAAATATAACCTGTAAAGGGACATCCAAACTACTATCTCAATACACTTTACTTTTCGTACATCTCATTGACTTTTCTTTATTACTTACAACCAGTCTTGCCTTGGTTATCAGAAACCCGTGTTCATCCTAAAAATAGCTTTGGTCAAAGGATCTAATTCTTTGGTTAAACAAAGTTGACTGAGCCGACTCTCAAGAATCGTGCTCCTTGCCTTTATCTTCCTGATCTCCTTTGTAACACTATTCTGAGCATTTATCAGTTGAGAGATAGTAGAAGTACTTCCAATTCCTCCGACCTTGTCAATACACTCACACTCTTTGAGAGTTGTCTTGGAGAAGGTTTTTTTTTAGTGCCTACTTTGTCTTTTCCAAGTTGAACCTTGAAGAACTCGAAAACCTTGGTGAGAAGGAACCCATAAGGTAGCCCATGATTACCATCTTTGAAGTCTGCCACTTTTTGCATATGCTCAATCATTATCCCAAGCAGATTAATAGTAGTGAAACCATCCAAGGCTTCCATGAGAACCAGGTCAAATTTGGAGGTAATGGATCTCCTCTCAGCATGGGGAAGCAACAATTTGTTTACCATCCAAACAGTAACTGATATACTAGGAGGAGTGTCTTCTTATGAACCTGTTCCCGCTGTTGGATTGCTTTGTCCTTATCTATAACATTTATGAAATTGGAAGAGTAGGCTCCTTGGACTGATGACAACCCTTCAGCAGGCACACCCAGAATTGACCCCAACAAGGCAAAGTCCATCACTATGTCAACCCCATTCACCAACACACAGATGTAATCATCTTTAAATTTGAAGAAGTCGGCATAGAAGCTACGCACTTCCTCCTCATACACTTTTGGAACATCATTTGTAAACAAATGTGTCAATTGTTGGAATTCACATATTTCCACCAACTGCCGCATCCTGGCAAGCTCCAAAATATCAGGGGCAAAAGTGCGGCCCCGTAGTACCTTCTAATTTCTCAACTTTCCTTTCCCAGAACTCTAGGACTCGTCAACCTTTTGCTTTCTAGCAGGAACCGGGTTCCTTATCAACATACACTTTTCTTTTCACAGACTTGCAAATGGACTTTCCCTTCTCAACGGACTTTGAAGAAACATGTTCACCAGACTCATCCACCACTTCATCATCGGATTTTCCACCACTTTCTTTCACTATCTTATCACCAGAATCTTCCACCAACTTTTCACTAGAAACAACATCATCACTCTTGGTTGGACTCTCAACACTTACATAAGTTTTCTTTTTGGAATTGGAGAGAGAGAGTTTATTCTTCGAGTACTTGTGAGTCAAGGAAACAGGTTCCTCTTCTAATTCCTCATCCACATTGTCAACAGGAACGACCGTCTCATGTACAGCCTTCCCATCCTTCACCAACTTTCTCTTTCTTTGACTGCCTTGACTTTTCTTAAGAGAACACTCAAGAGCCTCCTTCTTTTGCAACCTTGTAGTGGGTCACTTAGGAGTTGGCTCTGGAGTTGCAACTGGCTTACTCCTAGCCTTGATAAAGCTAACAATCACAATATCGTCTAGATTTTCTTCATCATCAGACCGCATCTCAGGCACCACCATAGACACAGGCTCAGCATAAAAGTGGGGAGAAGGAGCAGGATCAATATTGACATGGGGCTCTTGAGAACCCTGATTTGGACCCTCCGACGAGGGATCAGGTCCTTCATTAGGTATCGCAGTAGTATCATTCGGTGTCAATTGTTCAACCATCACAAGCTCTTTCCTTTCCATTACAGCCTAAGGCTCTTCACACTGAGGATCAGACCCACCCACACCTGCCTCAACATAAAACCCTTCAGCAGCTATGCATAACATGTTTTCTATTGCCTCTTGCTCTTGTGGTTCCATGGAAAACTCAGCAAAGGGAGGAGTATTACCTGTAGACTCAAGACATGTATTGGAAGCATTGTCAGGACCAGCCTTTGGGCTTACACTTGAGTCTTCTTCCATGGCAAAACTGGAGATTTCTTGATTTTCCTCTTCGACCACTTTACCCTTTTCACCGTATTTTTCCGGCGAGACAAGAGGAGAGCAGGTAGCGAAAAACTGTTTCGGAGTCAATGTTTTGCGACTCTGATGACAACCAGAACTTAAGTGGGTAGGTGAGGAGACTGAGTGTGGGGGAGACTCTGATCTAAGGTTTTGACTAGTGGTGGTGTTGGGTGAGGAGTCTAATATGGGAGTTTCAAGTGATGAGGACACCAATGGGTATTACTGAGAACATTGAAGTTTTCTTGATTCTTAGTCATGGTGGACTTCATTGGAGAGATTAGTGATTTGGGAAGAGAAAGAGAAGTGAGAATTTTGAAGTTTGATGTGAGGAGTTGTGACAGTGATAAATGTATTTATGAGAGATGAGGGACCGGTTAAGAAAAAGCGGCAGTTTTGGGAAGCAGGTCGCTCATCACCGGGTGAGACGTTTCGGTTCAAAAGACGCAAGGGAAAGAAAGTGACACACTGATGATTTGGCATTTTTTTACGGAAAAAGGGACAATTATACACCTCTACTTTCAAATATTGTTTACTTGTACCCTTCGTTATACTATTGGGCTATCCATACGCCTACCGTCATATGTTGAAGCAAAATTTCCCCTAATTTGGACAAAGTACTACGTGGCAGCTCCTGAATAAAACTTCGCATTTTTATTTCATACCCGATCCGCTACCCAATTAAACCCCTAACCCGGCCCAATTAAAACCCAACCCACCATAAAATCTACCAACAAACACATGAATTACACCACAAAAATTACACGAATCTTCTTCGGTAAAACCAGATCAAGATTAAACACTAATGGAAACAATCAAGTACCTTTGCAAAGGTTGCTTCCAAAAAATTTATGGAAACAATCTTAAACTACCTAGATTAAGAAAAGGATTTTTTGTCTTTTTAAAAGATAAAACAAAAGAAGAAGTTTTTGTAGTAAAGTTTGTGCACCGCTATCTTTCTTTAGTTTTTATAAGATGTCTGATAATCTTTAAACTTGTCCAGGTAACCCAAGTCCACCTTTTGATGACTTAATTCAGAGACTCGTGGGACTAAAGATTAGTGACGATAAGCATCAGAAATCACCTGCCATTGTCTCTATAGATATCCCATCTGGATGGCACGTGGAAGAAGGAGATCTAAGTGGTGAAGGTATTAAACATGACATGCTGGTATGTATCTTTTTTTTTTGTATTTGATATTTGGATCCCTTTACTATTTTGACTTTCCTTTAATTTCGAGTCACCTAACAAGTAAAATTTCTTGAATGTAGGTTTCTCTAACTGCACCTAAGTTGTGTGCCAAAAGGTTTTCTGGCCCGCACCACTTTTTAGGTGACAGATTTGTTCCACCATCCATTAAAAACAAATTCAATCTTCAACTACCATCATATCCTAGAACTTCCATGTGCGTCCTAATTGGAAAGCCTCCAAAACTTGACATATCATCTATGAGGGAGAACTATATTTCTCATGCACTGCTTGAGGGGGAGGTTGCCGCTGACCCTTTGATCAGGTATAAGTTGATTAAAGCAGAGTGGATGATGACCAAGAAATTTTTTTTTCTTGTAATATTGATAGATAGTTGACCATATTTCAGGTGTCACTAATTCTAAGCCATGTTTCTAGAATATTGTCTGTGATTTTATGTTTAACTTCTAAATTCCCTTGTTGCTTTATAACTAGATCAGCGTAATTTTTGTGTTGTAATTCGTGTGTTAGTTGGTAGATTTTAGGGTGGGTTGGGTTTTAGTTGGGCCGGGTTAGGGGTTTAATTGGGTAGCGGATCGGGTATGAAATAAAAGAGGAAAGTTTTATTCAGGAGCTGCCACGTGGCACTCCGTCCAAATTAGGGGCAATTTTGCTTCAAAGTATGACGGTAGGGGTATGGATAGCCCAATAGTATAACGAAAAGTACAAATAAATAATATTTGAAAGTAAAGGGGAATAATTGGCCCTTTTCCGTTGTTTTTATCCACTCAAAATTGTGCAAGAGGGAACAAAGAAGCTACTGACCTGTGTCAGAAGAACCAGGTTCCATGACAGATCTAGCAAGTGTAAGCTTAACCCCTTTTACCATCATGCACTACATCAGCTGTTTTGTAATCATCATGCGTGTCTACTTGTAACGGTATAGAAATGAGTTAGACTTTGCTAGAAAAAACTTTTAGCTAATTTTACCTGTACATTTATTTCATAGCCAATCATTGGGGGACCAGGTCCTCAGTTGGGTTTTATCAACCCCAATGCCATGCCATTTCTTTCAAAATGTTCTCTGCTTAGAGCTTTGGTGAAAATGTATGCAATCTGATTGTTAGTGCTGCAAAACTTCATATATATGAGCCCTTTTTCAACATTGCCTCCGAGGAAATGATAATGTACATCAATGTGCTTGGTCCTCTTATGTTGGACTGGATTTTTGGCCATGTTGAGTGCACTTGTATTATCACATGGAGGGGCACACAATTAGAGAATACTCCAAAGTATTCCAACCGATGTTTGATCCACAGCAATTGAGCACAGTAGAGGCAGCTGATACATACTCCGCTTTTTCAGTTGAGAGTGCCACCAAGTTTTGCTTCCTTGCACCCTATGAGATGAGACAAGAGCCTAGAAAAGTGCCATTCCAGACGTTCTTTTCCTGTCCACCAGATATGCTGCATAGTTAGCATCAGCATACCCAATAAGATCGAAGTTGTCACCTGAAGAATAGTAGAGAACCAGGCCTTGCGTTCCTTTGAGATATCTTAATATTCTTTTGGCGGCTTTCAGATGAGACTCCTTTGGATTAGATCGGAACCTTGCACAGAGACCCACACTGAACACAATGTATGGTCTACTTGCAGTAAGATACAAGAGTGACCCTATGATGCCTCTGCACATGGTTTGATTTAAGGGGAACCAGGTTCATCCATGTCTAGATGCGTAGCTGTGGCAATGGGGGTGTCAATAACTTTTGATGCTTCCATGTCAAATCTTTGCAGCAACTCTTTGATGCACTTCTGCTGACTTATCAATGTTCCCTTTTGAGATTTCTTCACTTGAAGTCCCAGGAATAAATTTAATTCTCCGGCCATTCTCATCTCAAACTCACTACCTATGAGTTTTGCAAAATCTTTACATAGAGAGTCAGTTGTGGCCCCAAAGATGATATAATCAACATATACTTGCACGATGAGCAGGTTCCTTCCTCATTTCTTCAGAAAGAGTGTGTTGTTAATTTTCCCTCTTGTACAACCATTTTCTAGAAGGAATTTTGATAACTTTTCATACCAAGCCCGGGGAGCCTGCTTTAGCCCATACAATGCCTTATCCAGTTTGAACACATGCTCAGGATGCTCGTGACACTCAAATCCATGAGGCTGCTTGAGATAAATTTCTTCTTTTAGAAATGCAATTTTGACATCCATTTGGAACAATGTGAACTCCATATGAGATGCAAAGGCAATAATAAGTCTGATGGCTTCCATTCGAGCAAGTGGAGCAAATGTTTCATCATAATCAATCCCTTCTTCCTAATTGTAGTCTTGAACTACAAGCCTTGCCTTGTTTCTTATTGTATTTCCAAACTCATCGAGTTTGTTCCTGAATACCCACCTAGTCTCTATGATAGTTTGATTTATAGGTCGAGGAACTAGGTGCCATACCTTTTTTCTTTCAAAATGATGCAGCTCCTCTAGCATGGACAGGTATGTCTGACTGAGGTTCTTGGCCGCTTCTTACTTCAGCAAGAGGAGTACCTTGGACTACATCAAAAACTCTATTTTCAGCTTCAGTAGGTGTGATTGTGGGACCGGGTTCCTCTCCAATGGATGGAGATGTACTTGCATCATCTTCACTTGATTCCTTGACATAACTCATCACGTCTGTCTTTCCATTTTCCATGTTAATAACTTCACCTGGAATAGATAAAGGCTCTCCATCTAGGTCAGCATGCCCGTCCTTCTCACATGAGAGGTGAGATTCATCAAAGATCACATCTACACTCTCCTCAACACATTGAGTTCTTTTGTTGTATACTTTGTAAGATTTGCCTTGGGACGAATATCCCAGGAAGATTCCTTCATCACTTTTTGCATCAAATTTTCCAAGCGCTTCCTTGCCGTTGTTGAGAACATAACATTTGCATCCAAATGTCCTCAAATGGGTCAGCTTGGGCTTTCTTCCATTTAGCAGCTCATAAGGTGTTTTGTTTACTTTCGCAATCCCACTGTCAATTAGAATTGTACTCGCCATGTCTTCAAGAGTCATGTTCTTCCTTTCTACAACACTATTTTGCTGTGGTGTTCTTGGAGCTGAGAAATTATGAGTAATGCCATTTTCGACAAAGAATTCATTAAATCTGGCGTTATCAAAATCTGCCCCATGGTCTGATCGGATGCAAGCCACATTTGTTCCCATCTTCACTTGGATTTTCTTGATAAAGGCAACAAATACTTGGAAGGTTTCATCCTTGGTTATGAGGAACAGGGTAAAAGTGAATATGGAGTAGTCATCCACTATTAAAAAGATATATCTTTTTCCTCCTCTGCATGGCACCCTCATAGGTCCACATAGATCCATATTAAGAAGATCAAGTGGCCTTGATGTGCTAACTTCCTTTTCGGGCTTTAATGAAGATATGACATGCTTTCCTCTTGCACATGCATCACATACTTTGAGTTCCTTGAAGATTGACTTGGGCAAACCACGAACCAGGTTCTTCTGGACTAGTTTGTTCAGTAATAAAAAGCTTGCATGCCCCAGCCTTTTGTGCCATAATTCAACATCATCATCAAAGGCTCTTAGACAGCTGAGATCACCACTTTGCAAGGACTCAAAATCAGCAACATAGATGTTCTTGTATCTCTTGGACACTAGCACCACTTCACCAGTCACAAGATTTGTAACTATGCATATCTTTGATAGAAATTCCACCTTGTTTCCCCTGTCACATATCTGAGAGACACTCAGCAGACTATACTTCAAACCATTGACATAGTACACATTCTCAATTGAATGAGTGAGTGACTTTCCATTCCTTCCAACTCCCAGAATGTATCCTTTTTTCCATTTCCAAAGGATACACTCCCTCCTTTTAGGGCTTTCAGTGAAAGGAAATTGATTGTGTTTCCAGTCATGTGCTTTGAGAAACCACTATCCATGTACCATTGTTGGTTGCTCCCCTTCACTGCTCCCATCACAAGGATATCAAGGGTTAGATTTTGGAACCCAAACAAGTTTGGGTCCCTTGTAGTGAGGAAAAGGAAGAATGAGTGTTCTTTTAGTCCAGGCAGGCATCATGCATTTCTATATGAGGCACCAGGTTCTCTAGCAGTAGTTACTTTCTTAGCAAAAGCTTTGTTTTTCTGTTGATATTGAACCCTAGCCTTGCAGTTTTCCTTAAGGTGCCCGTTGTTACCATAGTGAGTACACAACCAATTATCAGGTGCAGTAACATACTTGCTATGAGGGTTGTAGGTAGTCTTCTCCCTTTGAAACCTAATTCCTTGGCTATTTCCCCCATTATTAATGTACATGGTAGTGATAGCATCAGTGGACCAGGTCCATTTGAGTGACTTTTCAATATCACTCTTGACTCTTCCTAGTTCCTCCTGAAGTTGTTTGCTCTTTTCAAGTTCAACACACAGTCTAGACTTCACGTTATTCATCTCATCTTCAAGCCTAAGATGTGCTTCATTCGCAACTTCCTTACCTTTGTCAAGAGACTCATGCTACCTTCTCCTTTAGACCCTTAATTGTATCATTCAGATCTACTACCACAACCAGTAAATCATCTCTCTCAAGTTATGTGTTTGCAATTCTTTTGGTTAAGACGTCTTTTTCCTTTTCTACACTCTCAACGGTTTTCTTCAAATCAATTACCACCACTACTAATTCATCTCTCTCAAGTTCTAAATTAGAAACTTTTCAAGTAAGGCCTCTTTCTCTTTCTTAGAACACTCAATTGTTTCCCTTAAATCAACCACAACAACTACTAAATCATCTCTTTCACGTTCCACATTTGTGATTTTTTAAGTTAGGGCAACTTTTTTGATTCTTTCAAACTCTCAATAGTTTCTTTCAAGTCTACCAAAATGAATACCAATTCATCTCTACATTGTTCTGCTTCTCCTAATTCCAAAGTCAGAACATCAGATTCGCTGCAGGAATCTCCTCATGCAGCAAGAGCTTGTTTCACAACATTAGCGGCATTCTTTCTCTTGAAGCGTTTATCAGGAACTAGGTTCCTCTTGGCTGATTTGTCTATGTTGTGATTGAATTGATCCTACTTTAGGAGGAAACAATACTTGATGAAGTTTACTTTCTTGCCACACTTATGACAGAGGTCATAATTTTTTGGCTTGCTAGAACTCCCCGTTTTGGAATGCCTCCATTTCTGCGAACCATCTTCTGAAATCTTCTTGTCAAGTAAGTCATATCACCATCCTCACCACTTGAATCATTGATGTCTATCTTGAGGACCCGGTTCTTCTCTCTTTTGGGCTCTCTTCTTTCACTGTCCTTCTTTTTCTTCATTTCATATGTTTTCAGACTGCCAACAAGTTCAATGATGGTCAGTTTGTGCAAGTCCTTCGCCTGTGTAATGGCGTTCACTTTGCTTTCTCAAGAACTGGGCATCACACTAAGAATTTTCTTGACAAGCTTGTTTCTTGGAATAATTTCACCAAGAGAGTGAAGCTTATTAATGATAGAGGTGAAGAGAGTATGCATATCTTGGATGGATTCATCATCTTTCATCCTGAATAGCTCGTATTCAGTTGTGAGCATGTCGATCCTGGATTGCTTAACTTGTGTTGTTCCTTCGTGAGCTGTCTGGAGAGCTTCCCAGATTTCATTGGCTGACGAACATGCCGATATCTTGTTGTATTTATCAGGATTAATACCACAAACGAGGATTTTTTTGCACGAAAATTCTTCTCAATGGCTTTTCGCTTAGCATCATTGAATTCTTTTCTTGTTTTGGGAATAGTTATAGCAGGGTCACCACTGGTTTTAGTGGGGATGAAGGGTCCATCACATATTACGCCTTAGAACTCGGAATCTTTAGCCATGATGAAATTGTGCATCCTAATATTTCACCACCCATAATACTGGCCATTGAACCTTGGTGACCTGTAGGTAGACTTACCTTCTTCAAAGTTTAGTGGAGCATACATGAGGATCCTTTCTAGGTGTTAGCCTAATAGAAAGAACCTGGCTCTGATACCAATTGATAGAATTCAAAGGTCCACCAAACTATATAGAGAACTAGTTTCCCTATTAGTTTCCACATATTACACAAACACAACATAAAGTAAATGAAACTAAGAGTTTTACATGAAAAATTTCCAGCTCACGGGATCAAAAACCACGACCTATCCTTGTAGGATTTCAACTTCACTATTGAGCAAAATGTTTAGATTACAACCTATTGTAACCTAGGAATTAACTCCTTAATCCCTCACTAGCTTGTAACACTCCTATTACAAACCACTTTGTAATACCTCTATTACAAATATTTACAACTTGACTAACTCTAGCCAAGACAAAAACACGAGGTTTATGATTTACAAATATTTTCCTACACACTGCTTCTAAGTAAGCTAAGTAGAAATTACAAGTAAGAACGTTAACAAAGTTACAACTCAATTAAGGACATACAATCACTTGATATGGGGAACTGGTCTGTAGCAGTGTTGTTCTTTATTCTTGATGCACTTGAGAATTGTTAACAGGATGATCAATCACGGTTGGAGTACTTGAGTAAATTGTCTAAGTGTTCAAGTGATATTTTGCCATTGGTTTAATGTTAATATAACATTGATTACTTCCCTTGAATGATGTAAGCCACTTGAGTACAAGGTCCTTCCCAATAATGGAGGTGACTGATGTATTGTGAGCGTACTGTTGCGTGTGCGGGCAGTCACTTTCCAGTTGTTGGAGAGTTGACCGGTACATTCGCCACTGGAACTGAAGTCCATCTGTTCCCTTTGTTGATTATTTAACTTATGAAAGACTGACGAACATCTCCATCTTAAGTCTATTTATTTTCATATGCTTGAGAATGTGGACCTAATATGTATCAGGTTTCTCATATGGTTCTTAACATTAAGTTTGTTAGATCATAAAAACATAAAACAAGATACTTATAACTTATCAACTTCGAACAATATGGCAGACTCTAACACTTGAGCTTATTTGTATCTTAATTGTTGACATTTTCTTATGGAAAAAAGATTGGGGAGGGGGGTGGGAAAATAGGGGGTATTTAGAAAGAGGGTGTGTGTGAATAGTGGGGTGTGAAAAAAGAGATTAGTGGTAGTATTATTAAAATTCCATGTGGATTAAATAAACGAATAAATGAATTTTGGGATTTACAATTTCTAGAAAATTAATCCAATAGCGGGGAAGGGTAAGGATGAACCTTTTTGGTCACGGCACGGAGAATAATGCTATCAACTTTAAACGAAGGGTATAATTATTCTATTAAATATAATAGAAGGGCGGTTTGGCCCTTTTTCTGTTTTATCAATCAAGGAAGATGGAATAATATAAAAATTGATGCTAAAGTTCCTATTAATATAGCGCAAATTGTGATGAATACTGATATTATAGGAAAGGATGAAAATATTCATGCTTAAGGATACTAACCAAAAAAAATCCTTACTAACTGGCATCCAAAGTAGATTCCAATCCTTTCTCATCAATGAATACTAACTTACAAGCTTAAGGTCCCAATTGTGGTCTCTGCGATTCCAGGTATTAATGTCAAATTTTGATGTCATAATAGATAAATACTTCAAACACTCAGAAACTAAGTTACAAATGAAAAAAATCATTAACAGTTTCTAACATAGGCGGAAAACAATGCACAGAAAGTTCATGAAACTTCCTACTTTGGCAAAAAAGAATAAAGACAAAATTCAAGAGTACAAACAGATGGGAAGTTAAAACCTTTGAAGTGGTACATCTTTATTAATCATTACATTTCATCGCTAACTCATCTTCTTTATACAGTCTTGCAAGTGCTTATGTCTCTTCAAGTTACACACAAAACAAGGTAAAATTCATGTTTATCTTTGTCAAAAAGAAGAGAAAAAGAAAAGCACCTAGCTTTGTGACAAAGTGCAATTTCGGAAAATTAAGAAGACCAAAAAGTAAAGAACAATTTGAAGAAAATTAAACTAGAAATTTGTGAAATTAAAATCAAGAAAGAAATAAAATAAAATAATTATTGGATAAAACAAAAAAAAGGAAGAAAAGAAACCAACAGCACTAGGAGATGCGGCAGCCTACGAATTGATGGCAGTGGGGGGAAGATCCAGATTTGGTCCACTGTTGAGGCCAATGGTAGTGACTGGCGACTTGATGGAAGCTTTGGGAGGAGCCAAATTTGACCTATTGTAAATGGTGGCAGTCGGCGAATTGATGAAAACGGTGGGAGAAGCAAAATTTGCCTCACTATTAAGGGCAATAGCGGCGACCAGCGAATTAAAGGCAGAGGTGGGAGGAGCCAAATTTATCTCATATTTGAGGGAAATGGCCACGACCGGTGAATTGATGGAAGAGGTGGGAGAAGCCAAATTTGTCTCACCTTGAGGGCAATGACGGCAGTCGGCGAAATGATAACAACAGTAGGAGGAGCCAAAATCATGACATTGTTTAGGGCAATGGCGGCGGCCTGTAAATTGATAACGCTGGTGGGAAAAGCCAAATTTGGCCCACTGTTGAGGGCAATGACGCTGGCCCGCGAATTGATGGTAGAGGTGGAAGGAGCCAAATTTGACTCACTGTTGAGGGTAATGGCGGCGGCCACTGAATTGATAACCGGGGGGGGGNGGGGGAGGTGCCATATTTGACCCACTATTGAGGAAAATGGGGCCAGGCGATGAATTGATAACGGTGGTGGAAAAAGCCAAATCTAGCCTGCTGTCGAGACAAGGGCAGCTCAATGAACTCGAAGGCCTAAAGCCAAAACTTAAAAAGATGTGTGAAAATATAATTAGTAAACAACGATCGAACTAATAGACGCGATAAATTTAGATAACCAAGAAAAAATTATATTATTTTAACAAATTTTCTTTTAAGATTTTAAGTTTCTTTTAAGTATTCCACAGTATAACAATGTCTAATATTTTAATTTGAGTAAAATTATTCATATATTCATATTTACTAATAAAATATTTGATAACCAGAACCAACGTATTGTATTGAAAAAAAAATGTTAATATTTTGTTAACTTAAAAAAACCTTACTAATATAAATAATTAGTGGCTTTACCCAAGAGTCACCCATGTATAGAGGACAATGACGACTGCACCTCTGACTCATCTTCTTTATACCCCCTTGAAAGCGCTTATGCCTCTTCATATTACACATAATACAAGAGTAAAATTTCTATTCTTCTTTGTCAAAAAGAAGACAAAAAGAAAAGCATCTAGCTTTGCGGAAAACAAAGTGCAATTTCGAAAGATTGAGGAGATCAAAAAGAAAAAAATAATTTGACAAAAATTTAACTAGAAATTTTTGAAATTGAAATCATGAGAGAAATTAAATTAAAAAAACCTTGGAGAAAACCCAAAAAAAGGAAGAAAAGAAACCAACTACACTAAGAGATGTGTCAGCCTGCGAATTGATGGTTGTAATGGGAGGAGTAAAATTTGGCCCCATGTTGAGGGAAATGGTAACGTCTGGAAAATTGATGATAGCGGTGGGAGGACAATGGCGGCGGCTTGCAAATTGACGGTCGCGACAGCCTGCAAATTGACTGTAGGGGAAAAATTTGGCAGGGAAATGACGAGGAGAGAGGGAAAGAATATGGTTTAGAGGTGAGAATAGAATTTGTTTTATTAGAAGTCAATTCTTTACTCAATACGGTCGTTGATGCTGCTCCGGCAGCGGCGGTCAGATCACTGGAAAACTCAAGCATCTCCCAGATATTTTGCATTTTTAAGAATTCATGTTGATTTCATATGTCGGAATAGAATTTCTACGATCAAAGACTTGTGAATTTAAGACCAGACTAAGTATTATTTAAGCTTACTTATTCGATTGACTTATTTAGTTGGTAATATATATAATATATGATTAAAAAAATTTAGAATCTATTACTTTAATATAATTGGACTAGTACAATTGGGTTATCAATCAGGTCCATGAATTCTCCCTAACTGACTGGCCACAGCCAGTGTGTTGATTTTTCTAAATCACAATTTTCTTTCTCATTATCATTCCTTTCGCTTTTTTGCCGGCGACATAAATGATACAGTTGAGTATAGTGGAAAGAAAGAAAATTTGTAGTAGTAGAATTCTATTTTGAATTGGTTCAAAAAATAATGTTGAAAGAGATTAGAAAGTGGAAGACCGAACCATTGTTGCTGCAGAACCGCCAGTTTTTCTATTGGGAATGGACTTCTAATTTCCTCTAACATATGAACTAATTAGAGGTTTGATTTTTTTCTAGGAAAAAGAATGTTTGTTATAATGTTACAATGAATGCGAATATTTAATGCAAAAATAAATGATACGGCTAACTCTAATAATAAATTGCAACATAGTAGACTTTAGTCTAATTTGTAATCTCTCATTATAATTTAATCCTCTCCTTTTTAAATATTATAACCTCCAAAATGACCCCTTCAATATTTCTCTTAGCATTTCTTGTTTTCTTATATTTCCCTCTAAGCCTCAATTTAAATCCCTTGCTCTTAGAGATCAGGTGAATGAGGAGGATGAGGATGAGGATTATGTCTGGTCTACCTTAGGTCAGGTGGGGTGCATTGACTAAGGACAAAGTCCAGGATTTGGGAGAGAAGTTGTTGTATATGGGGGCCTGGGGGAGAGTTGTATGTGGACTATGACAACAAATTGTATTATAGAGGCATCGAGAGATGTGTTAGGGGTCTCGAAAGGTTAATCTAGTGGTCACAAAGTGGACTGATGATGAAATGAAGAGGTTCAAGGGAAAGTGGAAGCTATGAAAATGGTATATTTGAAGCTTGTAGAGAGCATAGACGAGGTGGAGAATAGGGCCAACAGGGAGTGGTATAAGAAGTCTAAGAGAGAGGCTAAGTTAGCGGTTACTGCGGCTAAGACCATGACATTTTGTCGCTTATATGAAGAACTTGGGACAAAGGCGGAGAAAAGAAGTTGTATACGCTAGCGAAGGTGAGAGAGGAATGCTCGTGATATGGACCAAGTAAGGTGCACAAAATATGAGGAGGGTAGATTTTTCTTCTAGGAGGCACAAATTAGGGAAAGATGGCAGTCATACTTCCATAAACTCCTGAATGAAGAGGGCGATATGAGCATTGTGCTGGGTGAGTTGGAGTACTCGGACCGACATCGAGACTTTGGGTACTGTAGACGCATAGGAGTAGGGGAGGTTGAAGGGTCTATGCGCAGAATGAGTAGGGGAAAATGACTGATTCTAACGAGATCCCTGTGGAATTCTAGAAGAGCATGGGTAAGGCGGGCTTGGCATGGCTCACTAGGTTATTTAACATAATTTTTAGGACAAAAAAGATGCCTGAGAATAGAGGTGGAGTGCGCGGTCGCATTGTAAAAGATCAAGGGGGATATCTAAAACTGCAACAACTATAGGGGTATCAAGTTGTTGAGCCATATGATGAAAATTTGGGAGAGGGTGTTAGAAGGGAGGATGAGGAGGAATGTGTCCATTTTCGAGAACTAGTTTGTTTTCATGCCCGGTGGGTCGACTACTAAAGGCATTCACCTTGTGAGGAGATTGGTGGAGCAGTATAGGGCGATCAAAAAGGACTTGCATACGGAGTTCATTGACCTAGAGAAAGCTTATGACAAAGTCCCGAGAGAGGTTCTATGGAGATGTTTGGAGGCTAAGGGAGTGTCAGTAGCGTATATTCGAGTGATCTAAGACATGTATGATGGAGCTAAGACACATATAAGGACAACATGAGGGAACTCTGAATATTTCCCGATTGAGATGGGGTTGCATCAGGTATCTGCACTTAGCTCATTCTTGTTTCCTTGTCAATGGACGCATTGACACTACAATTCAAGGGGAGGTGCCTTTATGCATTCGATTTGCAGATAACATAGTTTTGATTGATGAAACTTGTGGTGGTGTTAACGAGAGGCTGGAGGTCTGGAGACATACCCATGAGTCTAAAGGTTTCAAGCTGAGCAGGTTCAAGACCAAATACTTGGAGTACAAGTTCAGCAGTATTGCCCAGGAAGCGGACGAGGAAGTGAGACTTGATAAGCAAAATCATTCCGAGGAGAGAGAGTAGAGTACCTTGGGTCTGTGATTCTGAGTGATGGAGAGATTGATAAGGATGTCGCACATCATACCGGAGCAGGGTGGATGAAGTGGAGGCTTGCTTCTGGAATCTCGTGCGATATAAATATTCCATAGACTCAAAGGGAAGTTCTACAAGGTAGTGGTTAGACCAACTATGTTGTATAGGGAAAAGTGTTGGCCAGTTAAGAAATCCCATTTCCAGCAGATGAAAGTAGCGTAGATGGGGATGTTGAGATGGATGTATTGGCATATGAGGTTAATTAGAATTAGCAATAAAATTATTAGGGACAAGGTGGTAGTGGACTATGTGGAGGAAAAGATGCAACAGGCGAGGCTGAGATGGTTCCGACATGTTAAAAGGAGAAACACCGATGCCCCGGTCAGGAGGTGTGAGAGGTTGGCCTTGGGGGGTAAGAGGAAGGGTAGAGGTAGGCTGAAGAAGTCTTGTGGAGAGGTGCTCAGTCGGGACATGGCGTAGCTTGAGTTTACTAAGGACATGACCCTTGATAGGAGGGTGTGAAGGTTGAGAATTAGGGTAGAAGGTTAGTATGTAGTTGGGCGTTTCCCTTTGTATCCTTAGTGAAATAGTATTAGTGTTAGTGTGGTATCCCTTTTACCCTTAGTTTACTATTTCCACATATCTTGTATTGTTAGTACTATCCATCAGTATCCCTTTAGCTTGATATCACTATATATCTTGGATTTAGTTTCTGAATATCCTATATTGTTATTACTTGCTATCAATGCTTCTTACATATTTTCTTTAGCCTAGGGTCTTCCGAAAATAGCCTCTCTACCTAACAGGGTAGGGGTAAGGTTGCGTACATCCTACACTGAGATATTATTGTTGTTGTTGCTGCTCTTCACTTCTGACAATTTTGTCTCCTTTTTGAAAGGAAACTTTTCTGTTGTTCTTTCTATTGTTGTTATCTTCTACTTGTGACACATTTGTCTTTAGTTAGCTAGCCAACCCATATACCAAAATTTTGATGTTAATAGAGGTCAAGCATAATTAGCCCAAAAAGTTAGTTCAAAATGTAAGAATTGTTCAAGACCATATAAGGAGACAATAGCCTTATAAACTTGGCTAAATGTAAGAATCTAGCATCTTGCATGCTTACATCTGGAGCATAGATAACGCGAAATGTGACTCCAACATTAAAAAAACACAACATAGATGGCTACCTCTATAATGCCATGTTAAAAAATATGAAACTTGAGTGGAATTCATGTTTGGAACATGTCCATATTGTCCAGCCAAAGTCCCGATGGCCTAATCTTATTCTCTTTTGGTTTCCGTTCCTATTCGGAATTGGATTCGGTTTTTATTCCTATTTAGAGTTGGTTTTTCTTTAAGAGAAAGCACACTCATTATCTATAAATAGGACAACCTTGGAGAATTATTCCATGCTCATTGATAGAAGTCTTTGAAAGACTAAAGGACATAAGAGTGGTTTTTGGTAGAGCTTTCATCAAGAGAGAAAAGAGAAGAAAAGTATTCGTTTTGTTGCAGATTTTTATTCTGACCAACTAACTTCAAATCACGTTTTCTGATTCGTTAACCATTGGATCGGGCTGAAAATTTTATTGAGTGTTTGTAACATCTTAGTCTTAGAATTTAACGATGAAGATCAGATTTGAAGGCCCGTATCATCTGATTTCATTCCTCAAACAACAACTTCATCTTTGAGGATTCTCCTATTTCTTCAATTTATTTGTCGTTGCTCTTGTTGCTGTTGTTGCTCTGTGTTTGGCACTTGTTGTGTTGACGATTTTGGAGAACTATTTTAACCCTCTTATTGTTATAGTGGAGATTTTTGGATCTTTGTGATCATGTGGTTTTTACCTTCGATTTGAAGGATTTTCCACGTTAAAATTTGGTGTTCTTTATCTTCTTTATTTTCGGGTTTGCTTGTTCCTCGACATAACAGTGGTATCAGACCGTTGGTTATTTATGTAAGTTGTTAAAGAATGGAGGCGAATATGAGCAATATGGTATGTTTAAATGGAAGAAATTATAATGTTTGGAGAAGCAAGATGGAAGATTTGTTGTTCGTGAAGAAGATGCATCTACCCGTTTTTGCAGCTCATAAACCCGAGAGTATATCTGATGAAGATTGGGGTTTCGAGCACCAACAAGTATGTGGATATATACGACAATGAGTTGAAGATAATGTTCACAACCATATATCAAAGGAGACATATGCGAGATCATTATGGGAAAAGCTAGAGACTCTTAATGCTTCAAAAACTGGGAACAACAAGTTATTCCTGATAAAGCAATTGATAACCTTTAAATACAAGGAAGGCAACCCTATCCTTGATCACATAAATGATTTTCAGGGCGTCCTTGATCATCTATCTTGAATGGGAGTTAATTTTGACAAATTTAGCTTTTGGAGGTAAGGTGACCATGGAATATGCCAAGAGTGGTGTGTTGAACGAGGAAGTAAGGAAAAAATCTCAGGGTTCATCCTCACAAGCAGATATCTTGGTTACAGAAGACCGGGGGAGAGATAGAACAAGAGGCTCAAGGAATAAAGGTAAAAGTAGAAGTAAGTCAAGTTCCAAATACCATAATATTACATGCAACCACTGTTGCAAGAAAGGGCACATAAAAAGGTTTTGCCACAAGTGGTTGCAAGACATTAGAAAAGGAAAGAAAGTTGAAAATAACGAGAATAATGTTGCTTCTATTGTTCGAGATGACATTCTTTTTGCTTATGATGAAAATGTCATCAATTTGGTATCCCATGAGATGAGCTGGATGGTAGATTCTGGAGCTACCTCACATGTCACACTAATAAAAGATTTTTTCTCATTTTACACTCCTGTTGATTCTGGAATGTTAAAGATGGGCAATGCCAGTGAAGTTAAGGTGTTTGGTATTGGTACAATTTTTTTGAAAACTAATAATGGTTCAACGTTAATTCTTTAAGATGTCAAGCATGCTCCAGACTTTCCTTTCAATTTGATCTCCGCAGGAAGATTAGACGATGAAGGTGACCGTAATGCCCTCTTTAATGGCCAATGGAAGCTCACCAAGGGCTCGTTAGTAGTGGCTCGAGGAGTTAAGTCTGGTCATTTATATGTGACACAGGGCTCTATTATTAATGACTCCATAAATCTGGTGAAAAGTGACACTTTATGAGAATTGTGGCACAGAATATTGAGTCATATGAGCGAAAGGGGGATTACGTGTTTGGCTAAGAAAAGTTTGATTTCTGGAGTGAAACAAGAAAAGCTGAAAAGGTGTATCCATTGTTTAGTTGGTAAACAGAAAAAGGTTTCCTTTCATAGTCATCCTCCCTCAAGAAAGCCCGATTTATTGAAGCTAGTACACTCTGATTTGTGTGGTCCTTTTAAAGTAAAATCAAAAGGTGGTGCACTTTACTTTGTGACCTTCATTGATGATCATTCTCGTAAGCTATGGGTATATCCTTTGAAATATAAAGATCAAGAACTTGGCATGTTTAAGGAATTTCAGGTCGTAGCTGAGAGACAGACCGAGAAGAAATTAAAATGTAGTCGCACTGACAATGGTGGTGAATACTGTGGTCCCTTTGATAACTATTGCAATGAACAAGGAATTCGTCATCAGAAAACTCCTCCCAAGACGCCTCAATTGAATGGTTTGGCAGAGAGGATGAATAGAACTCTAGTTGAGAGAGTTAGATGCTTGATTTCAGAAGCTAAAATTCCAAATACATTTTAGGCGGAAGCACTTAACATTGTTGCCTATGTTATCAATTTGTCTCCTGCTGTTGCTTTTGATGGTGATGTCCCAAATAGATTTTGGTTTGCCAAAGATGTTTCTTTTGATCACCTGAGAGTTTTTGGATGTAAAGCTTGTGCGCATGTTCCTAAAGATGAGAGATCGAAACTGGATGTCAAAACTAAGCAGTGCATCTTTATTGCTTATGATCAAGATGAGTTTAGATAATGTTTTTACGATCCAGTTGACAATAAACTTATTAGAAGTCATGATGCAGTATTGTTTGAAGACCAGACTATTGAAGATATTGACAAAACTGAGAAGATAGATTCTCAGAGTAATGTGAGCTTAGTTGATTGTCACGACCCAAATTCCCAACCTTGGGGATCGTGATGGCGCCTAACACCACACTTGCTAGGCAAGCCAAAGTTAGAGTTCGCTTAACTATTTCCTTTAATTAACCATTTAAACAAGATAAAACAAATTTTAAATTAAACTTGATCTAATGGCTTTCAATAAATAATTTCAAATATTAAATAATAAACAATCAATTAAACCGAGCCACGAACTAATTATATAAATAAACCTAGAACAACCCCACAGTCTGGTGTCACAATTCACGAACTACTAAAGAATACTACAAATACTTGGTTGAAATAAATAATGTAACTGTTATGGATATAATAAAACAGCGTTTATGAAAATAGGAGAAGACTCTCGGAATCTGCGAATGCCGGCAGATATACCTCGTGTCTCCGAATAAATGAATAGCCGCTCTAAATATCTCTACAGCTGGCCGGTACCTGGATCTGCACAAAAGAGTGCAGAGTGTAGTATCAGTACAACTGACCCCATGTACTGTGTAAGTACCGAGCCTAACCTCGACGAAGTAGTGATGAGGCTACGGCGGGGCATTAACAACATATAGCATGTGACCATAATATATACAATAACGAAATAAAAAAATTCTACACGAACAAGAAAAATATAACTGAGACAATAAATATAAGGCAAGAAGGAATTCTAAACAATTGATTAAGTACTGCAACATAAATAAAATAACTCAGTTGCCTTTTCCATGCCTCAGCTATAACCAACTCTCAAATAATTTCCAACTTTCCAAACTTTAACTTTAAATGAAAATAGTGCATAAAAATATGAAAAGTAGAGAAATAAAATAGTAAGTTTCCAAATCTTTGTTTTTTTCTTTGAAAATCAGTAAATATATAAATGTCCTCCCTTATCGCTCCTTGTTGCGGCGTGCAACCCGCTCCCACCTATCCACTCTTATTGCTCCTCCCTAAATATATATCACTCTTATTCCTCCTGTTGCAGCGTGCAACCCGATCCCACCTATCCACCCTTATCACTCCTTGTTGCGGCGTGCAACCCGCTCCCACCAGACATCTCATATCAATTTATTCATAAATTTCACAATTCAGGGCAAGCCTTTCACAATATTTTTGTTTCAACAATTGCAAACAGAAAACAGTATAGATCGTAAGCTTTAACCAATATCATTCCATAACAAAACCAGCCTGAATATATGTAACCATCGTAACACTGTCAACCCAACTCAGTCTTTATATATCATGATAGAATCAAGAGAACAGCCAACACTTTTAACCAACTTACAACAACAATTAGGAATAAATCAATGAAACCAAATAACCACGTAAACCTTAACAATCACGAAAACAGTTAAACTGCATTTCTCAACACTTCCTCAATATTATCAAAATCGCTCAACCATTTTGCACCACAAGGGAACCAGCTAAAACAACCAATACTCTTTCCAAAATAACCACAACAATATTTAACAACAAAATAACAAGACGTAGTCATAGAAACAATAATGAACATAGAACAATTAAGACAAGAATTAATTAAGTTGGGAACGGGAAAGGAATCATGTTTAACAGGTAATTTTTCCTATGTTTTCTCAAAAAAAGTGAAAACCCGACCCCGGGCCCGCTTGGTCTAATCTCGGGGTTCGGACCAAATTAAGTTCACCCATTCACCCTGTAACGATCCGACCGGTCATTTTGTGTTATAGGACCCCGCTCCCCCAAATGAAACTTCCTATAGCGGCTTATTGTGATTTATGACTTGCGGGGGCGAGTGGTCCGGGATTCAGAAGTGTTTAGAGAAATATTGGAACACTTGGTTACTTCAGGTTGGCGTTTAAGGCCAAGTTTGACTTCAGTCAATATTTTCAGTAAACAGCCTCAGAATCGAGTTTCGACGGTTCCGGTAGCTTTGTATGATGATTTCGGACTTGGGCGTATGTTCGGAATGGGTTTCTGATGACCCGGGAGCGTTTCGGCGCCCAATATTGAAATAAGAGTTCCTTAAGTTTCTATTGTGGTTTGGGACGTGTTTTTGTGTTATCGAGGTCTGAACGGAATTTCGAGATCGGGAATAGTTCCGTTATGTCATTTATGACTTGCTTGCAAAATTTGGTATCATTCCGAGTAGTATAGGTCGATTCGGCGCGTTGTTAGCGAAGTCTAGAAAACTTGAAGTTCCTAAGTTATGATTCCAGGGGTTTTGGGATGCGATTTTGAGATTTAGTGTTGTTTTGAGCGTTCGGAAAGCTCGAGCGAGTCCGTATTATGATTTGGGACTTGTTGGTATATTTGGATGGGGGCTCGGGTGGGCCCAGGCGCCTCCCAAACACCACACGAGGCCAAAAACCAGCTGAAATAGCTGTTGGTGCACCTGTTCTGGTGTGACCGCAGGTGCGGTTGCCCAGTCGCAGGTGCGGGGCCGCTCCTGCGGTCCAATCCTCGAAAGTGCGACCCCCAGCGGGCAGTCCATTTCTCGCAGGTGCGGACAAATTTCCGTAGGAGCGGAGCCGCAGGTGCAGTCTCCCCTTCGCAGGTGCGGGCCCAGGCTTCCTCGTCCATTTCCGCAGGTGCAAACTTTTGCTCGTAGTTGCGGTCCTTGAGCCGCAGGTGCAGAACCACTGTCAGGCCGTGTGTTTCTTAAATACGGGATTCTTCATTGTTTTCTTCACTCTTTCCTCCATTAAACACTTTGAGAGCTTGGGAAAAGGGCTCAACTACCCAACCACTAAGAGGTAAGTAAATTCTACCCCAAAGTTAGTTTAATTCATGAAGACCTAAGGGGTTATGCTTCGAAGTTGACATTTCTAAATTCTCACCATGTTAGTATGTTTCCTGCTAAATTATCTTGAATCTCCTGCTAATCATGAATTTATATGGACACCCGAGTCGCATGGATGATTCGCGAGCGGGGTAGTCCTAGTATTATATTAACCGTGTCGCATGTTCGATTTGCGAGCGGGGCAGATAGATGCATCTATGGTTCGGGCCATTCGACCCTCGACAGTGTACCTTTACCTTTCACGTCGTAATGACCGTACGTTCATAGCCTGTTATATGTTTGGTAATTTGTGAGAAGCCCTGTAATTGTAACTGTTGATTTCATGAAAAGAAAGAAGGTTAAATAGCTTGTATTCCATGAAAAAGGATGGCGTGAGGGTACTAGAGATTGTTATTTGAAGCTCATTTTTCTTATTACTTTTCATTATTGCTATTACTGGTTAGCCTGTACTTATTCCACATTGTCTGACCCTAGTAAGTATCACGTCGACCTCTCGTCACTACTTCTTCGAGGTTAGGCGGGATACTCACTGGGTACATATCTGTTTATGTACTCATACTACGCTTCTGTACTTAATTGTACAGGTTTTGAGGCTGGTGCATCTGGTTATCCGACCGGATCTTGACCCTGGGAGTATATTCTGGACCTGACTCCACGGTGAGCTGCTTCCCTTGGCGATTCTCAGCAGCACTATGGAGTTATCTTTTTTTATTTCTATCTACTTCTTTCAGATAGTAGAACAGTTTATATCATCTTTTGCATATTCTACTAGTTCGCCTATAGACTTGTGACACTAGTTCCTGGCACACACATAGTAGACTTTATATTTTTGGGACTATATATATTATTTCATGATCCTTTTGGCTACATTTACTTAAGTTGGTTAATTTATCTATTTCTACTTAAATGTTCTAAGCTTAAAATTTGGTAAGTGTGTGGTTGATTTGTCAAATAAGGATAATCTCACTAGTAAAAATTGTTGGCTTGCCTGACCCCGGTGTTGGGCGCCATCACGACTTGAGTCAGGATTTTGGGTCGTGACACACCCACGAACGCAAATATAGAATTAGTTTCGAAATCCGACCTCAATTCGAGGTAAAAAATCAATTTTTACAAATTCCCTAATTCTACCCAAACCCTCAATTTTACCATGAAAATTCTTAGTTTTTGATTTAAAAGTGATGAAAAACAATAAGGAATTGAAAGAGTGAAATTTAGAATTGGTTACCTATGACTTGGGGATGATATTTGGTGAAGAAGATCGTTCCTAAGGTTGTGGGGTTCTAAAATATGAAGAAGAAAGGGTTCTGCCCGTTTTTAAATTATTTATATACTGCCTGGGCAAATACTCTATGTGTTCGCGTGCCTTTGGCCGCGTTCGCATAGGCTTAATACCTTAGGCCTATGCGTTCCCGTCCTACCCTGTGCGTTCGCGTAGGGTAAATTAGCCCTCTCCCTCCCCAGGTCCCAACTACTCTATGCATTTGCATCTGGGGGGGGGGGGGGNTGCGTTCGCATAGAACAAAATGACCCCCCAGCATTTTTACTCTGTGCATTCGCGTTCAAAGGGGTGTGGATGCAATGCACAAAAGGGCTGTGCACTGACAGCAGAAAAACCAGCAATCTTTCAAGTGGAAAAACATCCCGTGGCTTATCCGAAACTCACCCGAGCCCTCGGGGCTCTAAACAAAACATGCATGCAAGTGTAAAAATATCATACAGACTTGCTCGTGCGATCAAATTATGAAAATAACATGTAAAACTATGAATTAAATCTCAAAACTCATCATTTTAATCAAGAACTCTTATAGTTCATAACTTTTCAACCGGATGTCCGAATCACGTCAAACGAACTCTGTTTTTCACCAAATTTCACAGTTAAACTTTAAAAATCATAAGAAACCTGTACCGGGCTCCGGAACCAGAATACAGGTCCGATACCAATGATTTCAAACGTTAATTCTTTTCTTTATTTCATACTTATTTCAGCAAAAATATTTCTTTCAAAAAATTAATTCTAAGGCTTGGGACCTCGGAATTCATTTCCGGGCATACGCCCGAGTCCCATATTTTACTGCGGACCTCCCGGGATCGTCGGAACACAGCTCCGGGTCCGTTTACTTAAAATGTTGACCAAAGTCAACTATAATCAAATTTAAATTCTAGAAATTACTATTTCTCATATTTTTACATAAAAGCTTCCCGGTTTCACGCCCGGAATGCGCACGCAAATTGAGGTATTTAAAATTAGTCTTTTAGGGATATTAAGCCTAGAACGGAGTCTAAATTCATAAAATACCCCTTGGGTCATCGCAAGTGTATAGGAATGTAAAAATTCCATGAAATTAGACGTGAATTGCTTCTAGAATGGGCTTTTTGCTGGGCTTGAGTGGGTTTATTTACGTTGTTCCATTTGGGCCAGACCGGAAATCCACCCCAACACACCTCGCAGAAGCTGAAAGGGAGTGTCATTCCCAACTGGATATATCAAGGCATGTCGCCGGACACCAATCGAGGGCTTGGTCAAATATATCAGCAATTTGAAAAGAGGTATAGACTAAATCCAAGGAAACCAGCCTATCAATCGGCTTTCCCCTCTGCAAAAAATAGAAATCAATCTCAATATGTTTCATGGGATCATGGACGGTGGCGAATTTAAGTGGAGTGAAGGAATTCAACCTCTTTTATTGAAAAATTACATAGTGTAAATAAGGTAAATTAACATTTTAAGTTGTTGAGGGATGCTGAGGTGTAAATGAGCTGGCACAATTAGTTAGAGTTAGCAACACTAATTAAGAGGTCAATTATTTTAGTATAAAACCATGTACAGTATATTGTAAAACTTAGTTAGTGAAATAATTTTCCAGAATCTTCTTCCTTCTCTTCGTCATTTCTCTTCTTCTTCTTTTCCGACATTAACAGAGCTCTCAAGCTCTAAACATGGTATCAAAGCTGTAAGAATCGATCGGGATTATACTCACGACTCACCTAATTATCGAAGTTTATTGCATTTCCAATTTCCTGCAGAATCGTGAAGAAATCTTTCCAAACTCACAATTCGCAAAGCTAGGGTTTTGTAATTCATGCCCAATTCAGCTGAAATGGAGATTGAATATGGAATGGGAGTCGCAACTATAGGAATTGAAGCTAAAATAATCACACGCATCCACTTTTTGTGCATCCATCGGACACTCCGGGTTCAATTCTGATTCCGATCCAGCTCAAAGGATCTGAGAATTATGGACTATGGCGAAGGTCGATGCGTATAGCACTTCAAGACAAACGGAAATTAGGTTTTGTAACTGGAACTTGTAGAAAGGAATTATTTGATGTTGAATTTCATGAGCACTGGGAAACATGCAATGCGATTGTCCTTTCATGGATAATGAACACAGTTGCGCCGCACTTATTCAGTGGAATTTTTATGCATCTGATGCGCATCTTGTATGGGAAGATCTGAGGGAGCGGTTTGACAAGGTAAACAGAGTGCGTATATTTCAGTTACATCAAGAAATTGCAACAATTTTTCAAGGAACAAACTTTGTTCCCATGTATTTCACAAGGCTATGGGCAGAATATGACGCGATGGTACCTTCCCCAAACTGTGGTTGTCCAAAATCCAAGGAAAACGTAGAGCATTTTTTACAACAACGGCTGCTTCAGTTTCTCAGTGGATTAAACGACTCATATGACCAGGCGAGGTGTCAAATTCTCATGAAAACAACAGAACCAACCTTGAATCAAGCATATGCAATGATTATTGAAAGTGAGTCAATTGACACCAACATCTGGAGTTAATTCCATAGTAAAAGGGAATGACATTACAGCACTATGGAGTGCAAAAGGTGGAACACAGAAACCAAGAAGGAACTTCAATCTATTTTGTGAACATTGCAAACTAAAAGGTCATACCAAGGAGAATTGTTACCACTTGGTTGGTTACCCCCCAAACTATAAAGGAAGAAAGAATAGTGGAGCATCTACGAACAATGTGATGTCATTTGGTAGACAAATGGTTCAAAACACTAATGTGATCCCAGGCCAGTATTATCTTGGGAATTACAGTCCTGGAGTCTATAATCAAGGATTTACCCCTAATCGACATGGATGTTTTCCTGGTAAAGAACATCACAGTTCAAACCTCATTAGTGGTGGGAATCAAGTTGTTGATCAAGGTCAAGGAATGATGAATAATGTTGTTACAGGTGAAGGTGCAACAAGTATGAATGCAATTCCAGCACCCATGGTATTCACACAGGATCAATATAATCAAATCTTAAAGATGCTGAACAAAGGTAACAATACTGAGACAGAAGCAACAGCTAATGCATCAGGTATTGTTACTCCCTCTACTCCTAATGATAGGAATGATAAGTGGATTGTAGATAGCGGTGCTACCAATCATATGGTGGGAGATAGTGATATGTTATCTACAACAACTAAACATGAAAATCAGAAGGTGCTATTACCTAATGGCAGTAGAGTTCCCATTACTCACATAGGAAGTTCTGAATTGTTACAAGGAATCATACATAATGTTTTATGTGTCCCTGAATTCAAGTTCAATTTGTTATCAGTAGCAAAGTTGACAAGGGAGCTGAGATGCCTCATGGCATTTTATCCTGATTTTTGTCTAATGCAGGACCTTCACAATGGGAAGGTGAAGGGGATCGGTAAAATGGAAGAGGATCTGTATCATTGGTACTCAAAGAATAAAAGGCCATCATCAACAGTTCCTTCAGTGTTCCTAACAGTACATGATGAGGAGGAGCTATGGCATGTCACGGGAAGGATATTAAAACAACTTTCTTTAGTTAGAAGTAACATGAATAACACTAAGTATTGTACTGTATGTCCTCTAGCTAAGCAGACAAGGTAACTTTACCCATAAGCCATAGTAGAGCTTCAAAGCCTTTTTTACTTGGTACATGCAGATGTTTGGGGTCCATATAGGGTTCCTACTTTTGATGGTTGCAGATATTTTCTTACTTTGGTGGATGATTGTAGTAGAATGGTATGGGTATTCCTATTACATCTGAAAAGTGATGTTAGTACTGTTCTTAAGGAATTTCTGCTGCTTGTACAAACTCAGTTTAATGCATCAATAAAGTTTCTTAGATGTGATAATGGAACTGGGGTTTTTAATTCTTTCTGCAAAGCTTTGTTCAGTAATGCAGGGACCATACACCAGAGTTCTTGTGTTCAGACTCCCCAGCAAAATGGAGTAGTCGAACGAAAACACAAACATATACTTGAAATGGCCAGAGCACTGAGATTTCAAGCAGGGCTCCCTCTAAGATTTTGGGGTATTGTGTTGTTGATGTTGTGTATCTCATCAATAGGATATCATCCCCAGTATTGGGGAACAAATCACCATTTGAAGTTTTCTTTGGCAGAAAATCCAATCTGAGTTATTTGAGAGTCACAGGCAGCTTGTGTTATGCAACAAACACTGGGACCAAGGGAGATAAATTTATTACAAGATCTGAAGCAGCAATACATATGGGATATTCCAGCACATAAAAGGGATACAAGCTATATAGCCTTTCACGCAAAGTGTTATTCATATGTAGAGATGTTGTTTTTAAGGAGGATGTATTTCCATTCAAATCAACTCAACCACTAAATGCCAACAGGATGCCTACATATCCCGGACCTATGACATATATGGATTCACCTTCAGAGTCCTCATTTGTCCAAAATAGTTCACCTTCAGCCCAATCACTTTATCCAACATCTCCAGCACCCAAGTGTAGTCTAGAACCATCTCATGATATACAAGATACCCCTGAAACAACCAGTCCATTGCAGTTGTCACCTGGACATTACACACAGTCCAGTGGTTCTGAATTATATAATACTTCTCCTAATGCTTCTCCTCCATAGCCCAGGAGAACTGATAGAGTTTCTAGACCTCCTGGATGGTTAAATGATTTTGTACATGGTCCACTTCCCAGTACTCACACCTAAGTTTCTTGCACTTATCCTATATCAGACTACATGTCTTACACCTCTCTTTCAGCTTCGTATCTTGATTCCATTTGCAATTATTCTGTCATCACGGAACTAGATTCCTATTCCGAGGCTCTACAAGATGAGCACTGGGTGGCAGCTATGAAACAGGAGGTTCAAGCATTACTTGATAATCATACCTGGTCTCTGGTTGACTTACCTCCTGGTAAGAGGGCCATAGGATGTAAGTGGGTATACAAGGTGAAATATAATGCTAAGGGAGAGGTAGACAAATATAAGTCTCGTTTAGTGGCCAAAGGATACACACAACAGGAGGGGTTGGACTACCAGGAGACCTTCTCCCCTGTATTAAAAATGGTTACTGTTAGAGTTGTTCTATCCATGGCAGCTATGTATAGTTGGCACTTGCACCAAATGGATGTATTTAATGCATTTTTGCAAGGAGACTTGGTGGAAGATGTCTACATGGTGCAGCCTCCAGGCTTTGCTAGACAGGGGGAGTTGTCTAAGGTATGCAAATTGCAAAAGTCCCTATATGGGCTGAAGCAAGCATCCAGACAATGGAATTTGAAATTCTGTGAGGCTCTTTTGACATTTGGATTCTCCCAGAATCACTATGATTACTCTCTTTTCACTAAGAAAGTTGATGATCGTATTGTGATCATTCTTGTGTATGTGGATGATCTTAGATCACTGGTTCTTCTTCTTCTTTTATTCAAGACACTAAGGTATTGCTTCAGCATCATTTCAAGATCACAGACCTGGGGGAGATGAAGTATTTCCTTGGTCTTGAAATAGCCAGAAGCAAAGATGGGATCTCTGTCTGTCAAAGAAAATTTGCCTTAGACCTAATCTCAGACTTAGGTTTGGCAGGCTCTAAGCCTGCAACCACACCCTTGGAAGTCAATCAAAGACTTACCAGTGTGGCATATGAAAAAGGCCTTGTTGCTGGTAATACAGAGATAGATGAGGAAATGGAAGATGCTACAAGTTATCAAAAATTGGTGGGCAAACTACTATATCTTACTATGACTAGGCCTGACATAGCCTATGCAGTCCAGAACTTACGTCAATTCATTCACTCACACAAGAAGTCACACATGGAAGCATCATTAAGAGTAGTGAAGTACCTCAAAAATGCACCTGGTCTTGGAATTCTACTGTCCTCTAAAAGGTCTAATGAGCTGACAGTTTTCTGTGATGCTTATTGGGCTACTTGTCCCATGATAAGAAAATCAGTCAGTGGCTTTGTTGTCAAGATTGGAGACTCCTTACTCTCATGGAAGTCAAAAAAATAGAGTATTATATCAAGAAGTTCAACAGAAGCTGAGTACAGAAGCATGGGAACAACGATTGCAGAAGTAGTTTGGCTAGTAGGGTTGTTTGGAGAACTGGGGTTGCAAATCCAGCTACCAGTAAAGTTGTTTTGCGATAGTAAGGCAGCTCTTCAGATAGCAGCGAATCCAACTTATCATGAACGGACAAAACACATAGAAATCGATTGCCATTTCATTAGAGAGAAGATACAAAAGGGATTGATAGAAACAGAACATGTGAAATCAGAGTTGCAACTGGCAGACATTCTGACTAAAGGTCTTGGTCGAGCTCAGCATGAATATCTATTATCCAAGCTAGGAGTGTTCAACTTGGTCACACCACTTAGCTTGAGGAGTGTTGAGGGATGCTGAGGTGTAAATGAGCTGGCACACTTAGTTAGAGTTAGTAACACTAATTAAAAGGTCAATTATTTTAGTATAAAACCATGTACAGTGGTGTATTGTAAAAGTTAGTTTGTGAAATAAAAATTTTCCAGAATCTTCTTCCTTTTCTTCGTTATTTCTCTTCTTCTTCTCTTCCGTCATTAACAGAGCTCTCAAGCTCTTAACATAAGTTATGCGTAAGCTGTTGAATTCCCTTGACATAAAGAAAAAGTATAGTAGTAAAAGGGTTCAAAAGTTGTTATAGATTATAGGTTTATATCCCAAATGTGACATTCTAAAATTTTTTTGAATCCCCTTGTATTAATTTTTGTTCCGCCATTGCTCGTGGATACGCTTAATAGGATAGATTGGTACTTCTTTCCTCTAATTTAATTCTATTCAATTCTACTACAGACCTCAAAAAGGAATTGCTAACATTATGGAAAAATTTCAAAAAAAGTGGCTCTCAATCTGCTACTTCTACATATCTTTGGTCAACCAAGAAATATCAAACACTAAAAAGTATTTGCAAAGTAGGGAAGAAAAACCACAAGACATCATACCACCATAATGATAGAATCATGAAAACAGATTTCTTAAACAGTTTTCATTCATCAAACAAATCTTTTCCTTTTTTTTTTTTAAAGCCAAAAATTGTTATTGCTTGATAACGGAATCAATGGTGGGACGCAAGGATCGGAACAAATTATAGTAAGTAGCTTGAGTTGGATGGACTGCGTCCCAAAATATATATTCCGAAGCATTATTGCAAACAATTGAGTTTGGATTGCAGAAAATTGCAAGCTCGAAAAGCCCACTTCCACAACAGCCTGAGGAGGCGTCATCAAAACCTGTAAAGATAGTACAAATGCATTTTTAATCAGAAAAAATAATGCATTAAATGAATGAACTTAATTAAAATAAAAGATTTGATCACGCACCATAGATGTTGGGATTTTGTATCATGTCATTTAAAGAATTGTATATATCAGCATAGACTAATAATTGTGTGCCAAGAATTCTCATATTCTTTAACAAATTCTGTAGGTGCCAATTATACTCTTTTCCCACGGCGGAATATGAATCAATACATTCACGGGGTTGCAATGGGCTGTGGGGGTTCAAGGTAATGACCACCGGCAAGCACCCAAGCGGCGGTACCCCTACAACTCCGATCAGTCGAGCTCCCTCAGCCAATAAACCCTAAATCAATTAACACTCAATTATGTCTAATGAAATGATAATGACATACTAATTAAACACTTTGCATCCTCGTTACTTCTGCCATTCAAATAATTGTTTTTTATAGAAAACAAAATTAAATATATGGTGTTGTGTGCTTTATCGTATTACTTTTCTTTTTAAGCATCTGAATTTAGTTGGCACAACTTAGATAATACCAGTAAGCTTAAATAAAATAAGATTTGATGACGTCTTGATTTGATGATTCCATCATAAAGTGATGTATTAAATCAAAATATAGAGAAACTTAAAAAAATAAGAAAAAATTAGAGCTACATAAAATGAGATTCAAGTGTCCTTCAACCAAAAATGGTAGTAAAACTTTATGGCTTGTGTTTCCCCCCTTTTAATTAGAGAACACGCATTGGAAAGTCGAGGTCTCGATTTAAACGTGCATTTTCAATCATTAAATTTTTGGTCAAGAAAATCGATTATTTTCATTAAGTTGCAACACTAACTTTCTTTTTTTTCCTTTTCTTTTTCCCCTGTAATTACACACTTAACTTAGCCCTTTCCCCCCTTCATAAATTAACACCAATATCATTTACTGCAGCTTCTGGATTATCACTGACAGTGCTGAAATAATATAATTTACTATAAGTCGTACACGTGGAAATAGTTTTATTTTGTTTTTAGAGAATAAGAGAAGCTGCTCAAACAACTTATATAAAAGGGTTTTACTTTTTATCTTCAAGTTGTACATTTTGGGTAGGAGTAATTATAGACTTTCCTCGATATTATTTCTGTAGTAATTACATTTATTGGAGTTGTATATTATCACGGTGAAGGGTCAAAAATATCTTTGTACTATTGAATATTGTTTAAAGGTACCCTCTGTTATACTAATCGATCAATAATATCCCTACCATCTTACTATTTAAACAAATATACCCCAAGTTAACGGAAGGGTAACGTGGCGGACATTTAAGTCATGTGATCCATCCGGATTTAATTTTTATACTGACCCGACCCAATACCCGCTACCTAACCTAAAATATATAACCTTATTCATAATCAAAAAATTATTAATTAGCTCCTAATCTTTTTTTTATTAGCACATGGGATTGCCACTTTTTTGCTAAGTGGAAAATTTTAACTCTTACCAATTCCCCTCTTTCCCTTTTCCCCGCCCATCCCCGCTTCTTCTTCTTCTTCTTCTTGTTCTTTGTCAGTCACTCTGTCGGCATGTTCACTTACTCTGCTTCTTCTTCTTCGGTTCTATCATCGTGTTCGCTTTTCATTTCTCTGTCATCTTTTATCAATTTTCTTGTACTGGCTTTCAAGTTAAAGATCAACTTGTTCTCGAATGACGACTTTTTTTGCTGTTTTTTTTTTTCTGTTGGGTAAAGCTGGAGTTGGATGTTAGAAAGAGATGACTTTGGTGATATGAAATGGCAATTTTAGGGCTAAGACGGAGTAAAGCGAAAATTGAAAGCAGTGGAAGATTTTTTGTTTCTTAAGAATCATCTAATGTATATCTATATCCGTAAATTACTGATTAAATTTTACAATGGAAGAGTTTTTTGTTCTTAAGAGTCAATCGCCTAGATATATACTTCCCTTATTTATTATTCTAAAATTTGAATCTGCTTATTTTCTTTAAGGATTGAAAGAACAACCAAAGCTGAGGTATTTTACTTATGGCGTCTACAGTACCAACGAAGTCAAATAATCCACTACACAACTTTGATTTTTCTCATTAAAAATGGAATAATTGTCATCATCAATGTTGCTGCTCATCCAAGTTGTCGGTGGCGGAGACACGATTCATCGCTAAATAGTCTCAGTTCGATGTGTGAATACTTCGCGTGGTTCGCCAGTCACAAATGAGTGATTCTGCCGTGATCGCTCGCCGGTCACCGTTCTATGATCTTGTTTCAGCGGCACTAGGATATGATTCTTTGTGTGTTAAGCGGGTATATTTTTTAGGTTGGGTATAGGGTACTGGGTCGTGTCAGTAAAACATTAAACTCGAATGGACCACATGGCTTAAATGTCCGCCACGTGGCCCTTCTGTTAACTTGGGGGTATATTTGTTTAATAGTAAGACGGTAGGAATATCATTAGTCGATTAGTATAACGGAAGATAACTTTAAACAATATTTCATAGTACAGGAATATTTTTTACCCTTCTCAGATATTATTAAGGTAGCCATTCTTATATCAAAGTGTCAACTTATTCCACTTTTCTACGTTAAGTTCAACTTGCTCCTCTATTTAAAAAAAAAGGCTTTTGTAATTAAAGATATGCATAAAAGTGTTGTACTTGTACTCTCCGGTGCAAAATAAGTAATTTTTTAGTTGTTTTCAAACATATTAAGAAATTACATTTTAATATTAATTAATAATAAAATTGACCATATTAACATTTACTATCTCTTCACATAAACACTGCTAACACATACTCCAACATTATTTACTCCAAGGGCAATGTAGGAAAAAAAATTAATTCATTCTTAAAATTTAAAAAAATCACTTATTTTAGACCACAAAAAAAAGTCAAAAAATTACTTATTGTGAACCGGAAGGAGTATTTTTAATAAAAAATAATTCTTTCTATTCAACTCTTAGTTAGCACTTTAAACATATCCTTTTTGAAACATAGACTAGTAAAATTATAGTTTAACATTTGATAGCATCTTCATAATTATTTTAACTAAATTATCAATGTATTTCACCATCTATATATACCAGCGACGAAGCTACCTCTTGTTTTTTTTTTTTAGTTTTCCATTCGATGTCCGGTATTCACGTTGGGGTTCGATAAAATCCGGATTCACACCGAGAAGTCCCACATTGGGGGGTAAAGCGCTCCCTAACAAACGCGACTCCTACTTTTAACTAAGACAACCCCTTCACCGGGGAAAAAATCGTATAGTAATATACACACACATATACACACCAGTGGCGGCTCAATCTAGTATGTGGCCTAAAGCCAAAACTTTAAAGAGGCCTTAAAATTTTTTAGTAATTTTTTAATATATTTTATTTAATATTTATTCTTATAGCTTCCCAAAATGCAAGAAAGTTAATTATATTTGGATAATTAATTTTTTTTCTTAACAATATGGTCAGTATGTGTAATTCTCACGAGATATCGTTAATCTTAAGTTTTTTCTTATTGATTTTAGTTTACAAACCTTTTTCAAGTGACGAAATAGTTAGAGAAAACATTAAAATTATTCTATAAGCAATAGAAACATTTACAAAATTAGAGTATCATCTTTTACTTGTATAATTTTTATCTCACTTTTAGTTCCTAATTGGTAAAACCATCAATTTCATAGATCATTATGGTTTAAAAGATATTCAAGGTTAATAACTTGTTTAGCAAAGTTTCTCGAGAGGCAAAAATGCTCCTTCCAAAAAGTACATTTATAAGAAAATGAGGTTTTGACCAAGCTTTTTGGAGGAAACACTCTACAAGATAGCATTTTTTTTAAATCTAATCGTTTAATAAAGCTTGAGCTTGAAAATATTTAAAAGACGTTCAAAGAATTAAAGATATAATCTTACAGCACCAAAGTTATAAACAAGAATGACTCAAGTACAAAAGCATTTAGAAAAAATTAAGATAAGAAGTAGCTACAAATATAATTGCCTACTATTTTTAAATGTGATTAAATTATATACTTTTAAAATAATACATAGTATAACCTTTGAAAATATTGACATAGTTGTTGATAAAATTTGACAATATATGATTGTAAAAATTTATATTTCACCAAAAATAAATCATAT